>JABFQA010001728.1:0-12870 GCA_022817065.1 Probaryconus sp. ZL-2020 | reverse complement strand
TTTTATATATGAATATTTTATTGTCTGAAATGTTCAAAAAGTGCAAGTGCAAAAAGTGAAATTAAAAAAATGGAACAATAATGTGAACGATTTCCTAAGAAAATAAAATTATTGAAAAAATTAATACAAAAATTAAGGAAGAGAAGTTCTATATCCTTCATAAGTCTTCCCAAATGTTCCTTTGTATTTTCCAGGTATTATAATGTTCCACTCATGTACTTCACAAATTTTTCCATATGGTTTCTACTTTTTTTGCAATACTTCCTCTTCTTTAATTTTTCTATTTTTTTTCCTTAAGTGTCGTTTTCCTACATGTATGGAAATCTTGCTAGAGTTTCCTTCTATGATTTTCAAATAGAAATCTCACTGGGGAATTTTTAGCCGTTGTTCCAATTCATTGTGAAAATTTATCTTGATAGGGTATTCTGGAAAAATACTGAAATGTAAAAATTATTTCAATCGTTTGAAAATTAAAGATTGTAATTATATAAATAAATAATAATAATAATTCATAAAAACAAGTTTTTTGAAATAAATAGTAACTTCTGTAATGGAATATGATATTTTTTGCAACTCGTGCTCGAAAACAGCCATTTTATGTACTGTTTTCAGTACCGAAAGTACAAAATTGCAGAAGAGTACAGAAAGTGAGTACTTTCTGTACGGAGTACAGAAAGTGTTCACTTTCTGTACTGCTTTTCCGTACTCTTCTGCAATTTTGTATTTTCGGTACTGAAAACGTTTCATAAAATGGCCATTTTCTCGCACTCGTTGCAAAAAATAGTATCTTGCACTCGTCCGGAATGTTGGTGAATGCGTACTCGTGTGTTAGCAGCACGAGCGAAGCGAGTCACACTCGTACTGCATTCACCAACTTTCCGCACTAGTACAACAATATACTATTGTAAAATTATGACTGTTCTATTTCAGAAAATAATTACATTAGATTTTAAGCTGTTGACAGAATGCAATGGAAAAGCTAATCTACAAATGAAAGATCAGGACATTCAGCCCCAGGAAAACAATAAAAATTCGTTTACGCACCAGCATAGAGGAGATGAAAGCATTGTAAATAAAGATACTTTATCTTTACAAGTGCTGACAAAAGATCAGGACACTCAAACTGAAAATAATTTGTTCAAACGAAATCAGGAAATTCAAACTGACAATAAATTCTCTACACGTGATCAAGGAACTCAAACAGTAGATCTTATCATGACAGAAGAAGAAATAAACGACGGAAAGCCATACGTTAGTAACAGTCTTTTCACAATTCAATCTTTTAATTCACAATTTGTCTTGTCAATTTACAATATTGTCCTGTAAGTGTGGATCGTTACCAACAATTTAATATATTCATTGATGTTTTAATTCATATTATATTTATTTGCTAACTTCTATTACTTCTGCAACATCAGATTTTCTTGCTTTAGTTTCATTCTGTTGATTTAATAAATTTCATTATAAATCTTTCGATAGAATTCCGCTACTTACTTAATGTTAGGTTTTACTATCTAAATTGTTAAAAATATTCTTTTTCATGAAAAAAGATTTTTGGTACAATGTAAAAATAGTTTGGTTGAAATAAAATCCTTTCGGATCAATGAAAATTTTTATATTTCTTACTGTAGATTTATATCTGTTGGTTTTATTATTTTTGGGTATAATTTGTGGATTCAATTTTATTAATTTTATTATATTGGGATAGAATGTAAGTTAGCCAAATGTAAGTCATTATTTTGATTGCCGAAATGACGATGATAATTTGGAAACAATTGTGATGCGAATTCATTGTTAATTAACAAAATGCTTCTTTGTTTATTAACAAAAAATTTACTCGGTTATCTTTGTCCGTCGGTCGAAAAGACCAATGCGCGACCACTCCCGGGTTAACTTCAAAATATACGCTTAATTACTTCCGGTTTTACCATTCTTCGAGTTAAATTATAATGATTTTTAATGCAAAACTATTGTTCATTCACAACTAATATTTATAACAGTATACATGACGATTCTTTTCCTTCTTTCGTAGCAGTCATTTGCAATTCATCTTTCCCTTCTCTTGTGTCGGCTCATGCAACAGCATGTATAAACGGTTAAAGTGCAATAATTGAAACCAAAATATATCTTAATTTAACATTTATTTCATTTATTAGATTATTCAGTATGGAGTAATGACACGATTATCGGCTTCTAGGTTAATGTTTGCAAAAAAAAAGTTGTTCATCAGGACTATTACGAAAAAGCATTGACTGCAAATACTTTAAAATCAGCGATAAAAATGTTAGGCATAGGATATATCTGTCCTTACAAGGAACACCTTGCAGGCGCACGTCCACCGAAAACTTGCTCAGATAAAAATAATTTTATTAAAGTTACTCAGAAGCATATTGAAGGCGTATGCCGTGAGTATTTTAAATATATTTAAAAAATATATATTTTATTTCCATAAATTTTAAGAACACTCTTAAAACAACTTCTTTGATTCAAGTAAAACTCACTTGCTTTAAGTGAGTTTCACTTGTTGTAAATGGGTTCCAGTTATCAATAAGTGAAAATTCATTGAGTTGTTTTAAGAGTGAATTATTACTTAATCGTGAATTATTACCGAGCGTAGAAATCTACATGCGGTCAATGAATTTTACTCATGGTCAGGTAGTAATTATTAGAATGTATATGTAAAATGTTTAATTATTTTTCCTGTA
Organism: Probaryconus sp. ZL-2020; assembly: GCA_022817065.1. NCBI lineage: Eukaryota > Metazoa > Arthropoda > Insecta > Hymenoptera > Scelionidae > Probaryconus > Probaryconus sp. ZL-2020. Next base: position 10,165 of record JABFQA010001728.1, on the reverse strand, counting down.
GATATGGCTAGAAGTTATTTTCGCCGTAATAGATTTAAGTTTTTAAAAGAAAAGCATGGATCATTTTTAAAAAATGACGACTGCTGTCAAATGGAAAGGACAAGATCGAAAGAGAATGTCTGCAACAACGCTGAAAGATCCAACAAAGAAACTGATGACCAAACATTAGGTAAACTATTTGGGCAAAATATAAATAACCCTAATTTGTCAATGGTTTTATTTATTTAAATAAACATTTTACAAAAATGTTTATAATTTTAAATATTTAATTAACACATATTGTGACACACAAAATTTAAAGTTATGATTAATTTATGTGTTTCTGAAGAAAAGATTTTATTAAAGAATTCCAAATTGTAGAAAAAGACGACGAGGAGGGAAGCGAAGAAGAAATTGGAGAAAATAACAAGATAAAAAAAAAATTTGAAAGAAACGAAAGCAGGGAAGAACTATATGAACAAATTACAAAAGAAAATGTTAGAAAGTGGATTTTATCAGCGTTAAAGGGTACCAGATTCGATAAAAAACCAGATACTATACAAAAAAAAAGGTATATAAAAAATAAGAAAATATGTGTTGATCCTTTTTAATTTTTAACGCTGAAAAGTTTAGGCCTTCTTTAACGAAAGTGTTTGAGAATCATGTCAAGTATTGAACCACCTAAGCAAACCGCATTGTTATAACTCAAAGAATAAATTGGGTCATACGTGAAGTCACAAGAGAATAAAATGACAAGAACATTATTACAATTATTTTTTATTAATATAATTTACACAATAAATACACTAAAACTACATTGTATATAAATGATAGATTTGCAAATTTTCTGCAAAAAAAATTATTCACCTCAGATTACATTCAGATTAATTGGAACAAAGAAACTTTATAAAGATTTACTATTTCTGATTTGTGCTCATTTAAATTCTGACTTTTTTTTAGAATATAATTACCTGTTTTACATATCAGAAATTTCTGTTCTTATTTCACTTAAAATATATTTTGTATTTGATTAGTTATAGTTATACAGAAAAAGAGGATGACGTAAATTTCACAAATAAATTTGTCGTGTCTATCTTTTTGGATTTGACATATCGAAAAGCTGTTGTAACAAGAGCCAAGCTCTCGAAGAAACATGAAAATCATTGCACGACGAGACTTCGCCAAGGTGAATATACGAGTAATACTAAGAAGTTTACATTCTTTAACGCATGCAATGCTAACGTTTAAAGTAACGAAGAGCGAAATAGGATTAAAATACTTCAAATCGTGGAACAAGCTCGCGTTTGAGTCGATTGAATTTTTCGTGATTTGTCTTCCAACAAATATTTATTGACATCATTCAGAACAATAAGAAGATCAATTTCAACCGAATTCACTTACCATTCAAAAGTTTTCTATTGTATCTGTTTTAATTTAACTTTGAAATGAAAAAGAAAAATTTTTTTTCTCTTCTTTTTAGAAAACAATAAAAATGAAACTTTCAAATGCTTAAATTTAAAACGTCCAATCCAATTCCTGGCCACGATAATAAATCTCACAATTTTGCTGTTCCCTCGTTACGCAATGCTCGACCACTTGTCAAGTGTTAAAGTTATTAACATTTCGAAAGCTCACGCATAATGCAGTGCGTTTAACCGAAGCAAAATTTGCAGCAGATATTTCCGTATTTTCCGCCGAATAACCTCCGACGCGTGATTTAACGTGTCTTTCTCGCAAAACAGTTCCTTCATGTATATTTATAATAAAATTTTCGAACATTAATGCCACGATTTCGTAACGGCACAATTAATTGAATTAAGTAATAAATTGTAACAATCCATCGTGGCCTAACTTTTACTTGCGCTAAATATTTATTTGTATAGAAATTTTCGTTTTACGTAAGCGTCAAATTATCGCTCGATATGTTTGCAAATCGAACGAAAAAATTTATTAACATAAAGTGTGTTCATTGTCAAAAGTGATTTAACTTTTAATTTCCTGCTGTTTGCTTTGTTTATTAAATTTTAAACATTGCCCGCAGTATTCCATAAAAGTGAACTGTAAAAGGCCTGATTAAACGTATAAATAATGTGTGGACTAAAATGAGGATCAAATAAAACTCACGCACGTATATGCGTTTATGATCCATTAAACTTGTATTGCGTCAGATTTATCATGCACATCATTAGTGTCTAATGTCGGATCCATAACGATTAAGCAATACGTTACGTGATTATAAAAGTTCAGTTTTTTCTTTCTCACTAAACGTTCACAAATAAATAAACGAATAAAAATTTGCAAACGACAAATCGATAGAGCAACATTTGCAATACGCATTGCAAACGTTTTCTTAAACATTCTAGTAAATGCAATTATATAATTTGCGAATAATTATTTCTAATATTATTTCCACCGTTCCCAAGAATTTATGATATCTATGAATATAGATGCAAAAAAATGCGTATATGCAAAACGTGCAAAAAACTTATTCTATATAGATAATTAAATGGTATTTGCAAATTCGTAATATGTAAGAAGAAAAGTTGTTACATAACTGCACGAAGACCTTTTCATGTAAAATTAATCTAAGTAATTGTATGACGTAAAAGCCGAGTTTCATTGGCAAAATATTTATATAAATGTTAACTTATCGCAGTGAAATACCAAACAGACGAACACACTGAGAAAAAAAAAGTCTATTAAAATTTAAAATAAAGTATAAGGAAACGTGACTATATGAAAATTTACAAAGTATTTTTGAGAATGTCTAATACTTCTTTTAGATGTTCACATACATTATTGTAAAACTTACAACTTTTATCTTACTTTTGTTCTCAGTGCATTGAACGAATATTTTTTTTGTTCGGATTTTTTTTTTTTTCTCAATTACGTATCGCGGACAGTTATTCCTTTATGCTACTCATCAGTTGATCTTCCTTTGTTCATGGATGCGAAATAAGGGTCAATGATACAGTATTTGTTCTTCCTGTATCACAAAATTCCATTTTACGTGTCCTCTGTTTTCGAAATTTCTTCGTTGAACAATCAAAGGCCATTGCAAAAAATTGCTATAAATCAATATAATTTTATATTGATTATGTTGTAATGAGTATCAACACTAATGACGTAATGTGAGAACGGTGTACCGAGTGTAATACGGCTCTTGTGTTCAATCGTACAGGAACGAGAGAATGAAAGGGTTCGCTGTTGTCTCTTGGAAATCAAAAGGGGAGTTAATTCGTTTATATTTGAGCAGCAGTGCCGTACGTAGTCGAGAGCGTTGGTCAAAGAGAACGTCCAACGAATATTATTCTTGATATTAATTATCGCTTTACAAACGAAGAATTAAAATATTTTACGATCAAAGTTTTGATACAGTCGGGAGTGTTGAATTTTCTATGTAACATTATATCGATATGATTATTCAACAAGATTGATATCAAATGATGTAGGCTCCAATTCCAATGGTGACACTCGCTACTTATGTTTACTCAGCGATATCAATCAGTATAAATTCATTACGAGTTTAACTCAGAAATGTTTTTCTGAGGATTTCAATTTCATATCATGATCAATTGTTAAATTAATCATTGTTGATTATCGTAACAAAATGGATGCAAATCTATAAACAAGAACGCAGAGATATTAATTAATTAATTATTTTTCAACGTTTCCCTTTTGTTGTAAACTTGAAAAGGATTAAAGTCTGATTACAAGAATTGGTTCATTAATTAATGTATAACTTATTAAATAAACGCTATATTACATAAAACTCGTTTCGTTTGCGAACTTCCTACAACTTCTACTTCTAGATCCTGGACTGGTTTTATATATAATTCCGCTGAAAAGTCTTGACTTACCGTTTATCAATTCGATATATAAATTGAACTTCAATATCACTTTTAATAACAAATTACTACATGCATTACATTAGCATCATTTTACTTTCATCATTAGCAATTTTTATATATATATATTTTACGTCGTAGATGTGTATGTGACATTAAAGACTTGAAATAATTTATATTAAGCGTCTGGAGAGTGAGGAATACTATGAGACAAATTTACCATTCAATTTATGACAATTGTACAATGGGAAAATAGACTACAACAGAATGTGCTCTTCTTCTAAATTAATAATTGCCCGCCTTAAGAATGGAACTATTAATAAGCCATACAAAAAAAGGTTAAAAATTATCGCGAATTACAAAAAAAAAAAATGTTTGCAAAAAAATTTTGCAGTTCAATAAAAATCCGTAGTAAATCATTGTTTGTCAGCTGCAAACGCATTGATTTTCTATTTAGAAGTGGTAAAATATTAACCCTCGTGAAAACTCATTTGGAATTAACGATTTCCATTGCTCCCCTGTTTTTGCAAACACCGCTGCTTTTTGCAATTGGAGTCAGTGCAAACAAGGAGTAGACGCGACATTTGCCGTGCATTGTGCGTGCTCTTATAAATGCGAGTTTCAACGATTGCGCGATAATTCAGTTCCTTTGAGTTGTCGAAGCAAGGCATCTTCAAAAATGCATTTAAAGGTCGCCTGCCATAAAAGAATCCCTACATAAGTTCGCCTGCCCCTTTTTCCACTGTTGTGTCATATTTAGTGTGCGGGCGCGAGATAAAAAGCTACCAGTTCCATACTTAAAAAAGGGCACCAGTAGGGTCCTTATTGTCCTGACATTTCACTCGTAAAAATAATCTTGGCAAACAAAAATTTCATTCAGATTTCGCATTACATTATCCTCGCAAATATATTTAGTGCACAAATTGTATTTTCAATGCAAAAATGTTTGTTGGCGACTGTATATTTATTTCATCAATTTATTCTTGTTAAAAGACAAAAAAAAAAAAGATCATCAGCAAATTTTTGTCGTTTTTTTTATTGCTTTCCTGATGTTCAGGACGATGTTCGACAATGGCTCGTGTTCATTAAACGCGGCTTTAGTTGCATTGCACGGAAATTGCGACGTTAACGTACATTTAGAATAAACTGTGGGTGCTAAGGGGCGCGAGCGAAACGTAAGGCATTTTTTGAAAAGGGAACTTGCTCATAATTCCTTTGTCGGTTTCACCATTGGATGAGGGTTCATTGTTAGGGAACTCCGTCCAGATGTCTACATTGTACTCATTTAAACTCTGGCTTAGTCTTAAAAATAGTTTCGCGCAAGTAAAAGGAAATCTAATGAATGGTATGACAACTTATTTTTAAAGTCAAAACAAGTACGCTTGTACGGTAAATTGCAATCAAAGTTTATGCCGCTCCAATGAAATTTCGTGCAATTTTTTTGTTATTGCTATTTTCAGCATAGTTTATTTAGAGTGTACTTTTTTTTATTATTCTTTTTAGCAGAGTATAAACTAAGGTATTTTGAGAAAAAAAGGATTATGAATCATGTCAGGAATTTTAAACAATTTTTCATCGTTCAAAGGAAATGTTTAACAAACTGTTATGTAACTATATATGTATCATACATATAAAAGTTTTAATTACATTTTACAATGAAAATATCTGTTACTGAAATTCCAACACCTCTTCGTTTGATTTTATGGTAATTGATTTGTGAAATAAAATTATATTCTGAAATGAAGCCTTGTTCTCATTTTCATTATTGGAAACTGACTGCTTAATTTACCTGACCTGTTTGCATCGATTACAAGGCCAATATTGTAGGGAATACATTTCGGCATCGTGTCCCTTTTTTATATTTTAACAAGAAAATGTTTTTCAATTAAAAAATTAATTAAACTTACATGAAATTAAATAAAACATAACGATAAAATGGAATTGTTTACAAATATCACTGAAACTTATTTTGCAATTTGAAATCGAATACTATCATTAAAGTTTTAATGGAAAGTTTATATTGATATTATCTAAAATGTTTAATTTGATGATTGCATTCAACTATAAATGATACGAGGATTAATTATCTTGTGTATGAAAAGTAAATTTCATAGTAAACATTTAAAATACTGTTTACTAACCCAACGTTTAACAATGCAATTATAACAATCTCACTGAATTAATTATGCCTCAACAAATTATAGTAAGAATCTTTAAACTTTATTAATTATATATTTGCACTGGATATTTTATTTTCTTTCGTAACCGCTTCCGCTAACAAATATGTCATGACTCTTTTGACGTGTGAATGAATCATTTTCAGTAATATCGTCACAAGAAAATTGCAATCTGTACATTAAGAGAATCGAGTAATGATTCATGTTACTTATAGATTACACGCGGAGTTCATTCTTTAAAATTTGTACATACATTTTTAATGATAAACTGATTACAAAAGTGACGAATGCTTTTGATAATTATTCAAAGGTACAAGAAACTCTTTTGCTGAAATTTCACGAGAAATTACATTTTAGAAAGAATTCGCTTGCTTGCATTGGCAAATGGCACAACGTCCATAACTGCTGATGTACCGTTGTCTTGAAAATTACTTCTGAGTATCATTATTTCTACTGTTTCGCTATTAACAGCAAAATTCTTTATGATTTGTATGAAATACATTTCGCAAACATAACTCAAAGTTCAAGTCTTTAACCACGGCAACAGTGCTTTTGTTTAATAGCTTCGAACAAAATAATATTGGAATCATATTTCATATCAATAAAATCAGATATGGATTCATGTTTTCAATAAAAAAAAGTATAAAAAAAAAGAGAAATAACATATTTCTTATGTTATTAATTAAATATTGTTCATTCCAGGTCCAATCGTGATAATATGATAGACAGAATCGTCGACGACTAATGGGGAGTAAAAAGCGAAAATTTCGTCTTCCTGAAGTTCCTCTAAATTGGTCAAGAACGATTGGACAAAAATATGTTCCTGGTGAAGTAACGCTCAGCAGATTGTTCGAGTTTAGATGAAAATATATCAAACAAACAACAACGATGGCTTCGATAATGCGTCTCGGTCTGATCATTCTAACTGTAGTCATTCCATTGTACGCGGAAACGACACTGGAAGGGCCGAATGTCTGCACCAGAATGGAAACGTATGTATTATAAAATGACACTGAAATATTTCGCTGAAAATTTTACTCGATCAATTTTGATTGATTTAATGAAATTATAAGGTTGAAAAACATTTAGTATAATCTATGAAAAGGTTTTGTTGAATCTACTAAATTTCTTAACAAAATGATTTAGTTGATTCAATAAAATTATTTTTCTCAGTGCATCATCTAATTATTTATTTGCTTTTCAGATACGAAGTTACAGTTAAAGTTATAGAGAAAAAACCTTACACTATTAGAGAACACACTTGGTGTTTGAGCTTGCCACCGAGATGTACAAAATATAGAGTTGAATTTAAGGACGTCGTTAGAGACGAGGTAGTAATCATTTTTCTAATAATGTTATTAATGTTATTTGACTTTTTTTTTTTAATGCTACATTTGTCTTTACAGAAATTGAAAAAGGAGAGACCAGTTCAAGAATGCTGTAAAGGCTACACGAAGACGACGTCTGGGAACAAATGCGTGCCTATCTGTTCCGAAGATTGCGTACATGGAACATGTGTGGCTCCGGATGAATGCAAATGTGAAGCTGGTTATGGTGGACCTACGTGTAGTATTAGTACGTAATAAAATGAAATTGAAACATCACTTTTACTTTATTCTATTTTATAGTTGTGTTATTCACGATAAGACAATTCTGCTAATTTACATTCCTAAATAAAAGTCTTGAAACCTACCCTTTATAATGTTGCGTAACTTTAATGGCACTGACCTTAAGTTTATCGAATAGTGACGTTATTAGCTACGCTCTAATGGTCAGTTTTATCTGTCTGTAGGATGTCACAGTTCCTGTCTTTTTAGATAATAATAAAACAAACGCGAACATTTTCTTTGATAGTTAATTTGCTAATTATTAATTTAAAGTACGTTTTTTTTGTCAAACGCAGTTAATGAATTATCATTCAAATGTTTTGATGTTTTAAAATAGGTTGTCCGTCAAATAAGTGGGGACGATTTTGTAATGAGGAATGCAAATGTCAAAATGGTGCTACTTGTAATCCGTTTGATGGATCTTGTACTTGTACAAGGGGCTGGAAGGGCGAGAGATGCGACAAGGAATGTCCTCCTGACAGATATGGGCAAGACTGTTTAGAAAAGTGTCGATGCCATAACGGTGGAAGCTGTAATCCAGTCAGTGGTGCATGCTTGTGCGCACCAGGATATCGAGGACCACTGTAAGCGCTTACAGAATATTCGAAACATTTAATTATGATAAAATGGATTTAAAAACTTAGTTTTTTATTTTTGTGATAGTTGTGATGATCTTTGTCCGGATGGAAAACATGGTGCAAAATGTAAATCAGAATGTCGTTGTCAAAATGGAGGAATTTGCAATCCAATATCAGGAAATTGTACTTGTCAAGATGGATGGATGGTAATTGATATTATGGACTTATTATTTGTTTTATGCCTGTTTATCATATTTTTGTAAAAGATCATTCATTCTCGGTTTTATTATCCACATGATCGTTGCAAAGTTCATTCATTAATGTTATTTTAGTTGATTCACGTTTTACTTTTATTTTCAATCCATAGGGTACTGTATGTGCCGACAATTGTTTGCAAGGTACTTTTGGTAGAAATTGTTCACAAATCTGTAAATGTTATAATCATGCAGAATGCGATCCAATCACTGGAAATTGCACGTGTGCACCTGGATATCGAGGAAATCATGTAATATTTGATTTTTAGTTTTTGCAATTTATCTTTTGTGTATTTGCAAATTTTGTTTGCATACTTTCCTTAATAACACATTACCTATAGAATATGTCAAATCATTATTATATGCCAACATGATTTTAACAGTGTGACAGAACATGCGAAGTCGGCACTTGGGGTTTGGGCTGCAAAAACAATTGTAACTGTTCGCATGGTGCGAATTGTGACTTAAACGATGGCCACTGCATCTGCGAAAATAACTGGACAGGGCCAACTTGCGAGGAACGAAAATGTCCCGATGACTTTTACGGAGAGAAATGTGATAAGGTAAAAATGAACAAGATTCATTTTTACCTTAGATTTTCTTTGATTATTTTGCATGGGGCTATGATGATTGAAATCATTTGATTTAAATGAAATGATAAAGTTCGATTTAAATCAAAATATTTTGATATAAATCCGATTTAAATCATGATTTTGCAATTGGTATACTTTTATAATAGAACTAATGGCGTGTCAATGAAATGTCACAGGTTTGCGGTTGCGAAAAAGCAAATACAGAAGAATGCAATCCTTGGGACGGAAAGTGTATCTGTAAACCAGGCTGGACCGGTGAAACATGCTCCCAACCATGCGAGCTGCTGAAATACGGTAAAAACTGCGAATATAACTGTAACTGCACAAAAAATGCTATATGTAACCCCATAAATGGCACGTGCATCTGCCCCGCGGGTACCAAGGGACAAGATTGCAGCGAAATTTGTCCTGAAAACACATTTGGCGAAAACTGTGTTCACACGTGCAATTGCAAAAATAACGCGACTTGCTTGCCAGACTCTGGCAAGTGTATCTGCACTGATGGTAAGTAAAACGAGAGAATGTTTGTGTGCTTGTTTCGAATTCTCATTCCTATTTAATAAACCAAAAAAGAGGGATTCGTTGTCAATTTTTTTTTCTCTACTTTTCTATGTATTTTTACATCGTGGCTCTTGCAAATGACGAATCATCTTTTTTGGTAGCATCGCAATTAGTCTTTAACCCGGTGACGGACTTTAAAATAGCACTCAGGATTCTAACGCCTATTATTTATTTTCTTTCTTAATTTCTTAAATACCTTTTTGTTTCATTTCTCTTTTGTCGTCCTTCTTTTGTAGAATCTTTTCTTTACCCTTTTATACATTTCTTTTCTATATTTGTTTAACGGACATTCTTTATTTAACGTCGAAGAGATGATTAGTGGTAAGTAATTTTTGATATATATAAATATTTTAATAATTTTATCAGGATGGACAGGATATTCGTGTGATCGTCCTTGTGAAAGCGGTCACTATGGTAGTAACGATTGCGCGCATAAGTGCAAGTGTGAAAATGACGCCTCTTGTAATTCACAGAATGGTAAATAGTGACGATTTTATTTCAGAGCAATTGGTGTTGATTCAAACGTTAATTTAAATGTTAATGACAAAAAAAAAAAAAAAAAAAAAAA
>JABFQA010001727.1:0-12870 GCA_022817065.1 Probaryconus sp. ZL-2020 | reverse complement strand
TATATTTCTTAGAATTTAAATTATGTTCTATGAACTACTAAGATTTATATTACTTCATAAAAAATTATTTTATTTTGACGTTTAAATAATGTTATATTTATATAATTTACGTTAACTTATTACAAAATTTTGCATTATCGAAATTAAAAATTCAAAACTGCATCAATTAATCGTATACAATTACACTTCATTGAACTTGATGTGAATAAATAATAATATATCAATAATATATACATACTATGTGACCTGAACGTTCATAGATCCGCGTGTGGGTACGGTAGGGCGCTTGATCGATCGCCAATCGATCAAGTGTGCGAGCCCTTTCCCCTCGCGATCCCCACAGATGGCGTGTCAAGTTCAAACTTGACACAAAGCGGGCGGAGTCCCGCGCGATTCCCACCTCCGCCTGTCCCTTTCCCGCGCACGTCACTCGCTTGTGTTCCCGCGCGCCGAAACCACGTTTTCGCCACGCTTCCCGCTTTTTCCCGTTTTTTTATGCTTTTTCCTTTATTTTGTGCTCCCCGCTTTTTCTCCACCACGCGCGAGTGTACGGTGCGCCGCCCCGCTGTGTCGCCCTGCCAACCCTTTTCCTGCACGCTTGCCGCCTTTTCTGCACCTGCACCGCAACCTCGCTTTTTGCCTGCTGTCTGCTAAAAGTAAGTCCCCGCTTATTGTTTTTTATTATTTTGCAATATTGCTCGCCATTATCCGTTTCGCAAATTTATTGTTTAAAAGGGATTCGGGCCCGTTATTAAATTAACAAATATTCTTGTCCCTGTGGCCTTCAGGACCCGCCACAGTGTGACATAGGTAACCACAAAATTTTACATATCTGTTCTTCCGGTTTGGAGAAACGGCTTCAATTGTGTAGAAATATTCAGGAACTTGATATTTCTGGCATTATTATCGAACCCTTCACAATTAAGCAGATAAGTCTGTCCTTATCTGAATTATCGACATTTGTTTTGGGACCCACTTGGAATGAATGCGATAACGCTATGGCATCATTGTTTCAAAACCAACAAAACTTACGTTCATTGCGGATATCAAAAAATTGTTTTTTTACTGGTGAATCATTTCACACGTTGAATGTCATGGACATTAAAACAATTGTTTCATTTGAATTACCAGCATTGCAGTGTGATGCACTATCGAAGATTAGCAAATGAAATTGTCTACATTAAAAACTTTACATTAAAAATTCTACAGAAAATTATCAATATTCACTTTGTACATGTACAAAATTAGAAATAGAAATTTTATTTGCATTGAAATGTTGAAATGTTTACATTTTTATATTTCGCTATATGGTAACAACATGTCATTTTTTCTTGCAGTTAATTGGAACACTAAGGAAACCAAATATAACATTGCAAGTTATTAATTGTAATGGTCTCAGGGGCAGCGGTTAGTGCATCCTGTTGCTGACATCAGAATCAACTATGAGTATAATATTGCATTAATTACAGGTAAAATACGTCTATTTTGTACATCTCTGTTATAGCGAAAATCAAGGTTACGTCCCACTGAAAACGCTGAAATTCTTAATTTTCAAACAATTTTTATAATTCCTGCGACATTGTAATCCTTTTGAACGATATACACTGCGCGCAACAAAAAAGGAGCCACCCAACAAGCGACCAAAAAATGCCATTTTTCAAAGTAGAGTAACTTTGTCAATTTCCATCGTAATAACTTTTTTTTTTTATAAATCAAGGCTGAACCTTCCTCTTTGTGATGCCGCTGGTCAGATTCCATTCCATAAAAACAATTATCCCTTAAAATTCAAAAAACCCATGAGACGTTTTTGTGTCAAAAAATTGTTGACTTTAAGTTGATGTGTGGATGTTGATTCGCTTTGGACGTCAACTTCAATTACGGCATCTTAAAGTTCATTTAATTCTCTTTATATAAAAAAAAAGTTTATTTATCATGGAGTTATGGTGGTTTTAAGAAAACCCTGCAATATCGGCTTTTTTCAACCATCAATTAATGGGATAATAACGTCATGGGGATTTCACATGTATGACGTACTGTTTCATGGGGGTGTTATGGGAATGTTTATGGGAATTCCATGGAGTTGTATGGAAATTAATTAGGATGTTATGGAAATTGATCAGTCTGTTATGGAATCCATATGTAATCAATATTCGAGTGTTTTAAAAGTGTTATGGGGGTTTTATGGGAATGTTTATGGGAATTCCATGGAATGCCATGGAAATTAATCGGTATGTTATAAGATCCTTATGTAATCATTATTAGAGTTTTTTAAAAGTGTTATGGGTCTGTTAAAAAATTAATACAGAATTTTTATGGGTCGAGTTTTGCACATCCGCTGGCCCTGAAAAAAAAATCATTTTTTTAAACATAATGTCTATGAGCAAGAAAACATTAACAAACGAGTTTCGAAGCAAGTAAACTTGACGATGTCGATGTTTATAAACATTGGATTTGTTCTTTTGTAACAATATTTCAAAGTTAAGATGCTTCAGTCGTTTTTGGTATTTGATCCGATAATGGTTCGAATAACTGAATTTTTGTGTGGTCAAATTGTTGCTAGACTTGAACTAGGTGAATCTCAGAGACACGTAGCTCAAGAACTGGGTGTTTCTCGTCGATCGGTGCAACGCATATTTAATCGCTATCGTGAAAGGGGTAATTTTTTGCGTAGACCTGGGTCCGGTCGTCGTCGAGTGACAACAGGTCGTGAAGATCGGAGAATTGTCAATGCAGCAATTCACAATCCCACTGCAAGTTCCAGACGTATTCGTGCAGATGCAGGTGTCCATCGAGCATCGTTGAGAACTGTCCAAAATCGTCTCCACGATGCAGGATTACGTTCTCGATCTCGTGCCCGGGTACCAATGCTCAATTTACGGCATCGACGCAATCGTTTGGCGTATGCTAGAGAGCATGTACGTTGGTCTCAAAGGCAATGGCGGCGTGTCTGGTTTTCCGACGAATCCCGGTTTTGTTTGTTTAATTCGGATCGCCGGATCCGCGTTTGGCGTCGTCGGGGAACCAGATATTCTGAAAACAATGTGCAACCTGTACGTGCTTTCAGCGGAGGATCTGTTATGGTATGGGGTGCAATATCTTACAACTCTCGAACGGATTTGGTTGTCGTACCAGCTCCAGCATGTAATGCTGAGCGATACGTTCGTGACATTTTACGCCCTCATATCCTACCATTGAGGCGACGTCTTGGACAAAATTTTATGTTTGTTCATGACAATGCTCGACCTCACACTGCCGCGACCACCAGGCAGTTTTTGGAACGACATGAAATAACAGTCCTCCCTCATCCACCTGTAAGTCCTGACCTAAATCCAATCGAGCACGTCTGGGATATAATGGGACGTACTTTACGCGACGCGCAAAGACAGCCAATTAATCTGCAGGAATTGGCAGCTGAATTGGTATTCATCTGGCATAGCATTCCGCAAGATGCTATCAGAACTTGCATCAATATGCGTGAACGATTGAGGGAAGTCATCCAAAATCGAGGTGGTAACACCCGATATTAAGCATCATTTGACCAAAACGGCCCTTTTCAGGGCCAACAGATGTGCAAAATCCGACCAACAACCTCCACGTGGTGCACATTGGGTAACGCTAATGTTGGCGGTTAAATCATTTTAACCATTGTAACAGCCCCATAACACTTTTAAAAAACTCTAATAATGATTACATAAGGATCTTATAACATACTGATAAATTTCCATGGCATTCCATGGAATTCCCATAAACATTCCCATAAAACCCCCATAACACTTTTAAAACACTCGAATATTGATTACATATGGATTCCATAACATCCTGATCAATTTCCATAACATCCTAATTAATTTCCATACAATTCCATGGAATTCCCATAAACATTCCCATAACACCCCCATGAAACAGTACGTCATACATGTGAAATCCCCATGACATTATTATCCCATGACGTTCTTGTAACTTTGTCGTAAAAAAAAAGGAACATTAATTGATGGTTGAAAAAAGCCGATATTGCAGGGTTTTCTTAAAACCACCATAACTCAGCCATTTTCCATGATAAATAAACTTTTTTTTTTTAAATAAAGAGAATTAAATGAACTTTAAGATGCCGTAATTGAAGTTGACGTCCAAAGCGAATCAACATCCACACATCAACTTAAAGTCAACAATTTTTTGACACAAAAACGGCTCATGGGTTTTTTGAATTTTGTGGGGTAATTGTTTTTATGGAATGGAATCTGACCAACGGCATCACAAAGAGGAAGGTTCAACCTTGATTTCTAAAAGAAAAAAAGTTATTACGATGGAAATTGACAAAGTTACACTACTTTGAAAAATGGCATTTTTTGGTCGCTCGCTGGGTGGCTCCTTTTTTGTTGCGCGCAGTGTATATCTCATTTTTCTCAGTGTAGGTAACGCAAAAAATAATTTAACCATTTTGAACATATTTAAACATATTTAAACGTTTTTCCTGATAAATTACAAGTATTGACATACAAACGATGTATTTTTTATATCAAATGTAATGCAGAATTTAATGCAAAGTTGCTGCTTAGCTGAAAAGACAGAATAAAATGAATTTCGCTGATTGCAGCGCCATCTATTAAAAATCCAAAAATGTTCGGAATAAGTGTTTCTTATTTTTGTATGGAGAATCTAAATTTGTTATAAAAAATACGGGTTCCCATTTGAAAATTCAAAGTTACCCCAGCCCTACCCAGGAGGAGGGGGCGGGGGTTATTTTACCACTACTGTTGTCACCAACCCGACCTCTTTCTTTATCACGTAATCTCTGAACTGTATAGTTCATATCTCGTGAGTCTGAGTTGACGACACCAGCTCTTTTTTGGTAGCGACTGTCAGCCAGTTGGCCCCAATCGTGGACAGTAGCCAACTGAAAGTCAGTTTGCTCGAGTCGAGGATATAGGACCAAGTAGGATTGAGTGTGGTAAGACGAAACAAAGAATCTGCTCGAATTTCTGGTTAGCCTATGGTGTTCCGTCCCGTTGTTTATGTCAGGTTCGTGAGATTCCATAGCTGCAATACTAAGTGAATTTACGACATGCATATTCGTAAGGAAAAGGTCTTGGGAATAGAAAACGGTGAGGAGTTATCTGCGGCAATAATAGAAATCGTAGTTGTGAAAATGAGACATTTTATTGCGTTGACGGAATCATTGTAATATCTGTGTTACCATGACAGCGTAGACAGGTAGTTATTTCCTCGGTTACATGGCGCATTCATATCATATTATCATTATGATTATAATATACATATGACACTATACCACATAAGTATATCACATATATATATATTAAGGTGGTTCTTAATTTGGAAAAGTTCGAATCTTTTGTTAAGCACATGAAATTTCGCTTCTGAAACACAAAAAATGAGGTATAAGAAAAATTAGCCACAAAAAATGATATTAACATGTGCCCCAAGACCGATTTTTAAACGAAAAACGGAGTTTTTTCACGAATATTGAATATATTGATTTTTTGCACCGCATTCTTAAGAGGAAAAATTCTGAAAAAATTATCGAATAATCCGTTCAAAGTCAGCTTCTTTTCAGAATTTTTTCAGATTTTTTCAGATAATACATCTTGTTCAGAATAATTAAAGACGTCATTTAAAAAAAAAACGATCTTCACGGATTTTTCGTTTCAACGTTGTTAATATCCAGAAAAATAATCTAAGTTAACTTCCGGCTATTGTATTCTGAAAATATATATTTAAAGTTGATATCAATATCGCTGGCCGCTATGTAAAGCAATGTATTTTAAGATTAACTTTAAACCAGTCCTTTCGACCGGATTGCATTGTGGCGTGTATGGTGGGGTTTTGCGATGTTGAATGTTAAACTCTTCGAGTAGTCTGGTGAACTGTTGGCTCACGAATTGGCGTCCATTATCGCTAATGACTATGTCTGATCTGCCATGGCGGAAAATGATGTCATCCTTCGTGCCATGCTAACAGCATTAGCTGACGCTACTCTCAAAGGTTTGAGTTCCACCCATTTAGTGAATTTGTCTTGCATAACGAATAGCCAAGTCTATCCGTTAGTGGAACGAGGAAGTGGTCCCACTAGGTCAACTGAAACCACCATCCATGGTTGGTTCCTGGGTGTGCATGGCTTTTTCCTGCTGTCTGTTGTTGCGAGACTTTGTATTGCAGACAATTTCTACATGCTTTGACGTATTTTGCGGCTTCTCTGAACATACCCGGCCAGTAATATTTTCGTGCCAACTTTGCAATGGTCTTGGCAACTCCTAAGTGGCCGGCTGTCGGGTCATCGTGGTTTTGTCGTAATATTTCGGACCTTTCTTCAGTTGGTATACACTGCTTCCATTGATCTTCAGGCTGATCCTCATTGAAATACAAGTCATGGAGAATAAATTTGTAGTTTTCCGTCTCGGATGCGGAAGTCTGGACTCTGCGGATTATCCCTAGCTTTTTGTAACTTCTTCTCATACCAACTGTTTCTGGCGGGTCCGATGTAACAAGTTTGCGGTTGTCTTGATAAGGCGTCGGCTACTTGGTTCTGGGAGCCTTTTCTGTATATTATCTCGAAGTCATACGGCGGTAGTTCTAGAGCCCATCTGGCAATACGGCCATCTGGACTGTTGATGTGTTGTAACCATTTCAAAGCCTGGTGATCTGTGATTACTTTGAAATGATAGCCTTCAAGGTAGTCTCGAAACTTCCGTATGCTCCATATCACGGCAAGACATTCTTTTTCCGTTCTAACATTCGAATTTTTGCTACCATGCATAATTCGATACAGCTTCTGCTTTTCCACGACTTTGTTGATTAAGATCTTTCAATGAGTTTATCTTTAATCCAATTTTATGTACTTTTTTTTTTGGGGGG
This sequence comes from Probaryconus sp. ZL-2020, assembly GCA_022817065.1. Classification (NCBI taxonomy): domain Eukaryota; kingdom Metazoa; phylum Arthropoda; class Insecta; order Hymenoptera; family Scelionidae; genus Probaryconus; species Probaryconus sp. ZL-2020. The sequence goes on along the minus strand of JABFQA010001727.1, from coordinate 6,000 downwards.
GGAGTCCTCAGGATCTATGACATCATTATGCTCAGTCTCTAGATTTCATCATCGGACTTCTATTTAGATTCTTGTTCACAGAACAAGCGAGTTGAATGTCTAGACGTTTTGTGAGTTTACTACTACTAACTAACATATAAACTATATTTATTATTTAATACTCAGTGTACAAAATGGAATCAATATGCAATTAAATCAAATTGTCCGTTGACAAGACTTTAAACGGATTAATGAAAATTATAAAGAGTCTGTAAATATTTATATATACATTTATCTTCCCAGGGATATTCCCACGAACTCTCTATTCAGAATTTAGTATTGAATGAATGCTGTCGAATTTTACATGAAGTCTATTCCATCACACGCCATAATTTCTCACAGACTCATACATATTTCTTCTTATTTCCTCGGTTTGCGACGTAGTGAGCTTAATTTTCACTACCCCGACGATGCTCGAATTTTCTATTCTTGTGGTTTCTTCCTCCTTTATAATCTTTCCTTGACCATTGGGATTTCTAGTAGAACAGTATATTTTCAGATATTTATCGTTTATTGATTCATACTGTACCTTCCAAGGGTTTCAAGGGTTGATTCTGATTTTTTAAAGACTCTCAGACTGTTTGATTCATTTCTGAATCCATGGCTCATCCTTTGTCTTTATAATTCGAAAAGAAAATTCAGAAGTGACCATTATTAAGAAATACATTGAATTCAAAAGTGAAACTACAAGTTTGAAAAACTAAAAACAGAGTCAAACAAATTATTGAAGCAAACAAATTATTGAATTATTATAGTGTCTAGAAAATTTTGATTAAGACATCAATTCAATTCAGAAGCTAAGCAACAAGCTTAAAAATAAAAGCAAACTCAAACAGATTTTAATTTATTTATCCTGGAATTGAATTCCTAGGAGGGTTGGACGGATCCTGTACGTCATGCATTGGCCTGTGCTTCGCATGCGTATCACATCACTCATACCTACAATTCCTATTCATGCGTTATTCTATATACCAATGAATTTATTCTAATAAGCATATTTTAACATTTTCACATTCACATCTAGGAAAAATATATCGTGGATCTGGAAGTCTTCCTTTTCGATTAACTTTTTATTATTTTCAGTACACACATTATTACGTGGGAATATATGATTCATCAACCTATACAGGTTTTACATCAAATATACCACATATTGTGACGTTCGCGTTTTATACTTTTCCTAGATCCTTTTGTACTTTCTAATTCACTGATTAATATGCTTTACTTGATTGTTTAAATAAGCTATAATATTTGAAGTTAGGAGAAATTACGTTCTTATATACTTTATCGCCATCTTTTCCATTTTTATGCCTTTTTAACTGACTTATCTACCTATTCAGGTATTACATCAAGATACTAAGCCATAAACTGTTCATACCTCTTTCAAGTTTTCCGTAAAAAAAAAAATATGTCCGTATTTGTACATCAAAAAAAAATCTCAACTATCATTAACGGCGTTTCTATTTTTATTTGTGTTCGCAATTTCTCCAATTTTCTCCATCTACGTTAATTAACAATTCTCGTTAATTACTATTCACTTATAGTGGACATTTCTGTCCCCGAGACCAAAATATTATAACATAAAATAAAATTGCGATTTCCACAAATAGAAAATTTCTTTGAATTTAAATGTAATTTTATGTAATCCGAAGAAAAATAATAATGAAAAAAAATCTTAGCTTACATCTCTTCTCCGTCAGATATGCAAATAGAGAAGGGAAAATAAAACAAAAGCTTTATTTTAAAAAAAGCTACTGGTGGTACTCCCACACCTTATACCGCACCCGAGAAGCAGGCACAAAAAAAAAAGACTTGGAAACTGCTATCGCTAACTGTGCGGAGATTTACTGTCACACGTTGGACCTCTTCAGAGTGCAGTTATCAACTGCCTTTTGCAACTTGTGCGATCTCGATGTGGGACCTTCAACCAATCTGCGACCAGTATGTACTTCCAGTGGGTCCCTTTGATTGGTTGATGGACATTTCCTGTTTAGAATATCATCTCATGGGCCTTTATTTATGTGTTTTTTGTTCATTATAAGCCCCCATGCAATTAATTGTACTGATAAAATTCATACTTTTTTGTTTATACTGTTTTAATATCATTTGTCTGTATTTTACCTTTGTACTTACACTTACTTACTCACACAGTGACAAATCGTCTCATTTTTTATTTTTATTCTCTAAGTTCCCATTTCACGCATTTCAACTTCTCCGCTTTGCCTGGTTTGTTCCCACGGTTTTCTACTATCTATTCTTACCGTTTTTTGTAGCGCATTCATTTGTTTAACTGCGCTATGAATTAATTTATAAATATCTTGACATGTGGAAACCTAAAGGTGGATCTTCACAAAGTTTAAGGCGCTCGCTAGTGATTTCGGCTCAGCGCGGTTGGCAGTGCCGGTCGCTATTTCCGTTTTGTTCCCGTGTTCTAATTGCCGATAAATAGGTCAGATGGCCTATTTATTAGGAAGGTGCTGCCATCGATCAAGGTTGATCGCTCGATCGATGTGTCGGTTACCACGGCCATATGTTATGACATATAACAGTGGTAATTCGCGATTCACCGTTTCACCGTGGCACTGTACTTGCGTTCCGTGTCACTCATGGTACGGCTGGCATAGGCGATGACACGTTCTATTCCGTCAAATTCCTGTGTCAAGACTGCTCCTAGTCCGTAGTCACTAGCGTCTGTTTGGAGTGTGAATGTCTTGGTGAAGTCTGGACAAACTAAAACTGGTGCTTCCATAAGGTTGGTTTTCAAAGTCTGGAAAGCATTTTCCTCTACTTCTCCCCATTGCCATCTAGCATTTTTGCGAGTCAGCCTTGTTAATGGGGCTGCCAACGTGGAGAAATTCTTTACAAAGCGGCGATACCAAGATGTTAGTCCATGGAACTGTCGGACTTCTCTCAAGTTCTTCGGGGCTTGGAGTTTGGCAATGGCGGCTACTTTGTCTGGATCGGTGTGAATTCCTTCCTTATCGACGATATGGCCTAGGTATTTTATGGATTCGCAGCAAAAGTGACATTTTGCGGCTTTAAGTTGTGGTTTTGCTTCTCTCAAGCGTCTGAATACCTCTGCCATGTGTTTTAAATGGTCGTCGAAAGTTTTACTGGCAATTATGATATCGTCCAAGTATACAAATGCATGTGTCTCCATGTCTGGTCCTATGATGGAGTCAAGAAATCTTTGAAATGTGGCTGGTGCGGAATGTAGTCCAAAAGGCATCACTTTGAACTGCATGAGTCCCCGGTTTGGCACTGTGAAAGCTGTAGTAGGTCGGCTTTCTTTGTCTAATGGTATCTGTCAGTAACCACTTTTCAGATCGAGCGCAGAAAGATATTTTGCGCCACGAAGTTTGTCAAGCGTGGGATTGATTAAAGGCAGAGGATACCTCTGCCTTTAATCATTTACCTTCCTGAAATCTCTACAGAACCGTGGTTTACCATCCTTCTTTCTGACTATGACTACTGGGGAACTCCAGAGACTTTCCGATGGTTCTATAACTCCCTGTTTTTCCATTTCATTAACTTCGTCATCGATAATCTTTTGCATGGCTGGATTCCGGGCTCGGTAACGTTTTTTGATTGGTACGTCAGTTTTGAGTCTGATTCTATGGCATGTTTTATCGGTGGGGCCTTTAACATCTTTGAACTTCTCCAATTTTTTAAATATTATTGTCAGCATTTCTTCTTTTTCTTGTAGCTTTCTTAGTCTTTCTTTTTTTCGCTTGCTGCTTTTTTTCACCTTTCACTATTTTGTTAATCATAAAGTTCTGTTCTTCATGATAAAGAATCATATTCATTAAATCTTCAGTTTTAAAAAAACTTTGCTAGTCTTCAATACATTAGAAAACGTATCTTCTATTCTTGCACCTTTTTGATATTTTTCTAATTGCATTTTCGAAGGACGATTCCATAGCATTGACTGGTCTGTTTTTGAACAAGTGTTCTCAGCGTTTACATACAAACAAACCGCTGCTGCGTGTTTGCAGTAACCTACACCTGCTTTACAATTTCATTTAGTATCGATAACATTTCGAGTTGCATCTATCTGTACATAAAAATATTAAAATGTTTATTCAAAAATCTGTATCATATGTTATAAACGAAACAGTAAGCAAACTCCAAACGTACACATATTATTTTAACACATTATCTGTACACATTAACATGAACACATAACCAAATTTGATGAAAAGTGACAGTAAATGTCAACGGTCACGAATAGAAAAGAAACAAAACATAAACAATACATTGACAGAAAACTCACCTACAAACGATTGGTGGCGTTGTACAGATAATGTGTTAATATGTTCATTACCATTTTCAAAATAATATTTAACCTACCTCAATTATAACATTATAAAAATTTGTATTTAACTTATTACTAAGCGCACCAGTAGTTTCTCGTAAAACTACCCTTATGGAAAAAAACTGTGTTGAAAGTGTCTGAAAAGATCCGAAAAACTCTGAAAAAAGGTCAGAAAAAGTCAGAAAAAGAGGTGCGAAACAGTCCGAAAAATATGTCCGAAAAAATCTGAAAATCTCCGAATATTAACAAAACGAAATACGAAACTCTACGAAATTGTCTGAAAGAGTGCGACAGTGTCAGATTTTCGCATATTTTCGACAATATACATACATAAGAACAAAAACGTGAGAATATCCCTTCTGTGTTTCAGACATTTTCAGATCTTTTCAGATAATTTCAGACTGTTTCATAAGTGATCGGTAGGTTGGAAACTGAATTCTGAAAATGTCCGAAAAAATCTGAGAGATTCTGAAAATTTCTGAATTTTTCTGAAATATCCAAGTCTGGAGCCTTCCATTAGTTGATGTTTTAAGACACTTTCAGACAGTTTCAGATCTTTTCAGATAGTTTCAGACTTGACACATCAACTAATGGTCAACTAATTTCAGAATATTTCAGACTTTTTCAGACAGTTTCAAAGAAAAAATTGTTTACAGTTATTTATTTATTATTAATTTATAGCAATTCATCGCATATATATTATTAGAAATATGTTGTATTATTGAATCCATTTATAAACGCTTACATTATTACATAGAAAAATTTTCTCTCGCTGGGAATCGAACACGCACGTTTCCTATCTAAAGGCAGGCACTTAGACCACACGGCTATACATCACATTGATGACAATTGAATTTTTACTGGATAATAAGGAGAGAGTGTGACAGTGTCTGAAACGCTCTGAAAAACTCTGAAATATTCTTTTTATTTATAACAGTATACTGTTAAAGGAAAGTTCCGAAAAAGTCCGAAAAAGTCTGAAAAAGTGTCGAATTTGGGAATTCAGACTTTTTCGGACATATTTTTCGGACTGTTTCGCACCTCTTTTTCTGACTTTTTCGGACCGTTTTTCAGAGTTTTTCGGACCTTTTCAGACAGTTTCCACTCAGTTTTTTTCCATAAGGGCTGACTATTACTGCTAAAAAGTTATACGTTTTCCAACAGGGTGTTATATATAACAGCTATGAGAGCAAATTAAATGAGAATGAGAATATTATTACCTTCAAAAAGAGCACATATTCTCCTGATCTTATCAATATTTACAGAAATATTGAAATTACAGAACAAGAATGGTTTGATATTTGCATAAAATCTGAAAAACAATCATCTTGCTATGAATGGTTCGAAGAACGGTACAAGAGTATCACTAGTTCGTCTCGTGCACACTGAATCAGAACGCGAGAATGTCAATTTGAAAAGTTGGCATCCAGTTTTATGAAGGAAAAATTTAACGGAAGAGTTTTGCCAGCAATGCTTTACGGTATTGACACACGCAGAAAAAGAAATAATAAAAATTCCTAAAAAAATAGGACAGCTACCTCAGAAGACATGTTTTTAGATTTTTAAAAACATAAAACGTAAATAATAATATTATGAAATTAGAAATTCCTAAATTTCTAGGAAAAATTCATCGATTTTTCTTAACA
>JABFQA010001726.1:0-12872 GCA_022817065.1 Probaryconus sp. ZL-2020 | reverse complement strand
ACAATTTTTTGAAAATATTTTCTACGCAAACATACCATCAAAATAAATTTATTATTTTTCCGGTAAATAATTTGCTTACAATAACTATTGTAATGTTTATTATTTATTAAATGAATGATATAATCACATACTTTACATTTAAAACATTAAAAGATTTTTGTAATATTTCCGTGATAATTAACATCACACGTTTCCTCTTGTTCGTTAAAAAAGTAAGAGCATATTATGCAAATATTCATGATATTCTTACGTGTAGCATTTTTTACGTTATTAATGAAATTTATGACATAATTTTGTATTTATACCATCGTTAAAAAAGTACTGAAAAATGGTTATAATTTATTATACGTTTATGCTAATGTTCAAGTTTCTCAATGAATATAACAGTTAGATCAAAATTGAAATGTACTTTTCATTAGTTTCTTCGCGATTATGTACGACTTTATACACGTGTTGCAACAAAAATATTCTGTTTATCCCATGCGTTTCTTTCTTATTTATGAATCGTTTACACAAGTACAATGTTACATTGATAATTTGTAATTGTATTAATTAAATATTCTTTATTATTGCAGAAAATGCAGAAAATCTTCTAATGCAGTCATTATCAAATCGTCTTCAGTTATTTAATTTCTACACATTTCTGCAAAAAATTCGCACTGCAATAAAATATAAAATCGTTTTTATTTTCTGAACGCATTATATTATTTATGTACAAAGAAATGAATATAAAGATATAGTTAATGGGAACAATCATCTTGTATAGATTCATTTACTCCTCAGAAACGTTAAAGAGTACAAATATCATAATTTCTTTGAGGCCAAGAGAATTACACGGCAGCTTAAAAATAAGAATTCTAGGTTCACATAGATGGATCGTAAATATTAAGTGGAATTCACAGATTAGATGGGTGTACCCATCTGAGAAATGTCAGTAGATGAAACACTCGATGAAATAATATTAACAGCATTATATTCAATCCAAGTGTTTAGATTACGACGAATTACCATATACAAGTACTATGACATAACTTTTTTTTAAAATGCGTTTCTGATACATTCACTCTTTAAATGTAAAGCTTGAGAAATGCAAGCATTCGAATTAGAACATAATGTGCTGTCAAAATGTCGACTACGTATTTAGGATTGGTTCAGCAATTTGTATTAAGCAACATTTTGCAATTAAGAGAAAATATTGTTAATCTTGTGGATTACAGATTGAGTCATGAATTTACATTTTGACTTCTGTGAGTGTCACTCTTTTTATGACTGCATGGTCGTTACAAGCCCACATTGCATAGTTAAGTGAAACTATAGATATTCTGTTTGCAAAAAGATTCATTATCTAATTCATTATCTAATTGTCTTTAAGATAATGATGATGTACGTAATAAAAAGCAGATTAACCTTAGCGTTTGCTTGGAAACTATTGTTAACTTCTTTCACACCGTTTTAATGGCACTAAAGTTTATAACGCCTGGATATAATAATGTAAATACATGTTAGTTAAAGCATTTTTTAATGGCAAATCATTGTTCAATAAGTATTTTACTTTATTCAATTGAACATTTTTAGAATGTTATTTTTACAGGAAAATAAACTTTTTGACATAAAAACTGATATCTTTTTTTCACATCATAAATAATAAAATAATAACGAGAATAAATAATGAACTAATAATCGTGATATTTGAAAGACGATAGAGATGATTGTACGGATGTAAAGCAATGAGATATCGTGATAATACATTTATTACAATAAATTGATTTAATTTCTATTTGTTAATATAATGTTCTTGTTTATTTACGACAGCTAAGAATGGTAACCTTTATAAATATACTGCTTTATTAATTTGCCTATTATTTATCAACTCAGCCAACAAAGACTTTATATATCAATATGAAAAATTGTTCTTTTTTACCGTAGACAAATAAAAAATTCATTTTGTATCAATCTTCTTCATTTCTTGCAATCAATTCATTTCTTCATTTGATATTCAAATTAATCCGCAACTTCACGTATAAAAACATAACAATATTTTACGTATGAAAATCGATAATAAATTACTCAACAAATATATCCGTTTGAGTAAAACATCAAAAATTAACTTTATAATTACTGTCGAAGTTATCATCGAGGATGATTAATTTGTAAGTCGAAATCATGACGTTGAATTCCAGAACTCGTAATGCATCAGAAATGACTTTCTCGTTGGTAATTGCATCTCTCCTAGTATAAGGCTCTGGTGCCCAAGTACTCATCAAATTGCACGTAAATCACCGGCAAAACATTTCTAGAATGTTTCGAATTAATAGCAGAAACAAACCCGACAATAATAACGGCCATAAAAAATCCAACATCATTTAACCTTTTCAACTCAACTCTGATCCAAATGAATCACCCACCTTTGCGCACAAAAGAGCGTCAACCACTTAGCATTCATAAACACCTCAATCATATAATCATCAATACGTGAATACAATGCAATCAATTTTATCCATAATTTTCATTAGCATTTTCTTTTTCATTTAATCATCATGTAAATTACAAGTCAATTCTTATTTTATAGCACCAACAGGTACTCAAATTAACATGCAGTTTAACAGTGTAAACATCGTTCATCGATTTTCCTTTAGGATTATATTTAACAAGACATACGCATTATTTTTTAATAAATATTAAATGTTAACAATTTCAGTCATTTAAATTGAGATTCAGTAGTTCAAACCAATATTGAGTTCTCCAAATTTAGCGACAATAAATTCGAATGAGAATTCAGTGAGCTTTTCCCATTCTTTCTTTAAATTAAAAAACTATCGACATAACTATTGAATATTTGTTGCTTAATATATAATGCTGAAGTTTTTTAAAAATGCAATTTCCTTGGAAATCGTCAATAATGGAATGATGATCCAGCAGAGTCCCCGTTTGAAATTTACATAATCAATGTTGTAAAGGCCTGCGAATGACGAATTGATCCAGTTGACAAATGAAAATCGGTCGATCGGATAAAAATGAAAGGATTGTTGAATAAACATGAAAGGATTGTTCCAGCCTCCGGTGCATCGGCGTTCATACATGTATTTCCCGGAGGGTGGGAGGTGTGGTGAACCATCACCAACCATCGTAAACCATCACGAACATATTACCCACATTTACATGCTTCATCTTTCAGGAATGGAAGGGAACGATCTGGGCCTTTGGATATAAATGTCGGTTGCTGCTCGTCTTCGAGATGCAGATCCAATCTGATTCAATCATCTCCGAGATACTTGTGTGAATCATCAGAATGCGTTGCATAGTGAGTGCATAATTCGTGCGTTTTTGTTACATTTATGGCACCTTTATGTTTTTTGTCAAAAGATACTTCTGAGTAAAAGATTTCTTTTTTTTTTGTTGTTGTTTTTTATTTGTTTTATCAAAAGTGTTAAAATCATCTGGTGTAAATTTTGGTGCACGTGTGCTTCCAGATCGTGATACTAGCTTTGATAGGGTGCGCACTTGGCCAGTACGGCGGATACCGCAATCAAAATCAGTACCAGCAATACACGACACCTCGACCGCAATATCCACAACCCCCTGCGCAACAACCTCAGTACCAACAAGGGGGAAATTATAACAACCCACAATACAAGTACGAATTGGATTAATTACACTTTTTTCTTAGGAAATGGACAATGCATGAATTTTTAAAAAAGCATGATACAAAAATTCTCGTTTTGGAGAACTGAGTATTTGCCTTTTTTGAACTGACTGTTTTATTAGCAATTTAATATTTCTCTTATTTTTATATATTAAATAATTTATAATAGTTTACAAATTTATTTAAATTATGTCTTATATTTAATATAAAATTTAATAAAAGAGATAAGAAATGACTAACTACGAAGATTACCTAAATTAAATTTAGTTAGAAAAAATTCATATTCGTTTGATTAAACTTTATCTTTAACAGTAAAAAATCACAATTAACTTTATTTATTATAAGTACATTTTTCATATTAAATTTTTCATATTGCATGTTATCAGTATTAATTTCTATAAGACTGTTTGTTTATTGCACATATTAAAAATGTATTAAAAAAGGATTTTGAATATTGCTTGTTGGAGAGTATTTTATGGATATAATTATTTCTTTGAGTTTAAATAAACTATCTCTATCATTTCTGTACATTGTATGTAATAACGTTGTATTTAATTCAACACTTTTCATTACTAACAAATTTTACATGCAAATTAGTTTAAAATACATAATGTTACATTACTAATAATTAATTACATGAAATTATGCATGCACGATATTATAATTTATTTGTAGTCTGTACGTAATAAACTTAAATTATCATAATTATATTTCACTGTTATTTATTATTAAATGAAAAAGGGGTGTAAAGCTTGCTTTTTATAAATATGTGTTATTAAAACATTAATAAATTAGTTATAGTGATTGGAAAAATGGTAATATAATGTAAAAGGGAATCAAAAAATATAACCCTACTCTATCTAACGCTAAATTTTACCAAAAATTAATTTTTCGTTAAGTATGTAATTATTACTCAACATAGGAGAAAAGTTGCAATTGGCGTCTTAAGACGCCAAGATGAATAAGACGTTTTCCGTGACAAGTGTACATGTAATCTGGCAATCTAGACAGCAAATTATCCATAATTATTACATAGAAAATTATTTGCAACTATTATTATTGCACTTCTGGCAACTATTTCTCAACAAATTAATAGGCATTAATATACCTATAGTTTTTTCGTGCACGTTTCTGGTTAAAATAATCGATTGAATTTTATTTGAATTGTACAATATTCCCATTCATTTAAAAAACCTTTGAATTAGATAGTTCTTTTGTTCATAGAATTTTTCTATCGGTGTAATTTAAACATCTTTGATCTCTTACTATATTTATTAGAATCAATTTCTAATTTACACTGATAAATTGAAGTAGTTATTATTTATCTGAATAATATTTTTTAAAATGAATGAAGATTTCATTAATAAAACAAATTGGTTAATTAACCTTCAATTGTTTAATAAATAATCCAGTCAAATATTATTGATAGAGTTTGTGCGCGATTACATAAATGTTACTCTTACCTTTTCCTATCCATTTATGTGCTCTTTAACACTCTATATATTTTCACATCATCCTTTGCCCTTATACGATATTTTAATTAAAAACTTATCATTTTGTATATATTCAAATATATATCATTTCATTGTACTGATAAAATTATGCTTTTTTAATTTTATGTTAATTGACATTTAACTGAAAATGTTTATTTGTAATTAACATTCCAAAATTAATTTTGATAAATTAATTAGATAAACACATTTTATTATTGTCTAATTAATTTTTCATTTTTCTGTCATCATTGTATTTTTTATCGTTGCAGACTTGTTGCTCCTGTTATATTTACATAATGAAATACTAATTTGAATTTAGGAGAGATATTAATTTACATGTTATTCAGTTACTCAGCGTGATTGAATGAATGAAAGTAAACGTGACGTGACTTACATTTGCATTTTAATTGCATACAACAATGAATATTAATGATTGTCAAAGTAAACCCAATTTCAGAAATAACGTTTTCATTTTAATAATAATATACAAGTCTTTGTGTAATGTTTAATCAACGAACGATAAACAAATAGATCCCTATTGGAAAATTGAGTCAGCAGCAATTTTGGACCTTACTTTCGTTCGGATTGCTGCTAGACTATTTTTTTCCGAAAGGGTTATTAATTAACATAATATTAATAATAATGTGATTTTAGTCAAGGTAGACAAATAGGAATTCGTAGTCAAACTTCTGATATTTCTCCTGATGGCTCCTACAACTGGAGCTATGAAACTGAAAATGGTATCTCAGCTTCCGAGAGTGGATATTCTAAACCAGGGGGCCCTGAAGGACCAATTGAAGTATGAAATTAATTATAAAATTGTGTTCAAATGTAAAAAAAAAAATATACAGAATAATTTGTCATATCGATGTTTAAAAAACATTTCTATTAGGTCGTGCAAGGAAAATATTCTTACACGGCACCAGATGGTACCCCGATAACTTTGGAGTACTTCGTAGACGAAAATGGATTCCAGGCCAGAGGTGCCCATTTACCAACCCCACCGCCCATTCCTGAAGCCATTCAGCGAGCTTTGGCGGTGCTCCCGCAAACCAACGAAGGTGCTTACGACGAGCAACAATACAACCGACCAACTTCTCAACAAAATTACAACCGACCTCCTCCTAACTACAACAGACCAAATTACAACGCCGGTGGCAATTACAACCGCAGATACAACAAAAAATAAAACATTGTAAAAATGTTATTCACTTGTGATACGCAAGTTTTGTTACGTTTCGACGCTTTTTTTTTTTATAATTATGTAAATTGTTTTCTGTTCAGCCGAATTATTTTGTTCAAACATTCATTACATTGATTCTCTCTCACGGAAATTATGTTTAACTTGATAGCAAATAATTTTTCTTTAATTCGCTCAATTGGACGTGTAACTTTTATAATATTACTGCAATACTCTCATGGTTTTAAATGTTATTAGGACATTGTAAATGTTACATATCCGTTTGAGAAAAAATTTAGTATGAATCATTTTAAATTAAAACAAGCAGCATGTAGTTATTTTGTTTTAAATATACGCGATTTATTTGACGATTTGCAAAGAGCATTTTTTTCGTTTTTAATAATCTAAATTATTTTTAGTTATATAGCATTATATATTGAACAAATAGGTGAAGTCGAATTCTTGTTTAATTTGTCAGTCAATGCATCGAATGAATATACTAATTCACGATTATTCGTACCATGTGATTGTCTTTACTTTAGATCAATTTTACGGTCAAGTATTAATTCTCGTACAAAAGACTGTAACGCAACGAGAACATAAAAGCCTACGATTATGCATTTTATTAACAAATAAAGAATGTAATTCATAATTCTTAAGTATCTTATTTTATTTCACCCCATTACCTTTTGCATACATTAATTATATCCATTACCTTTTGTTAATTGCTATAAATAAAATAATTTTATTTTGTCAATTGGATTTTTTGCACTTATGTCAATAATCATTCTGTCAATAAAATATAACGAATCTTTAGGAATGTAAAGATTCACACGTGAAAATAGTATTAAATCACAATGATGAAAGAAATATCAATAAAGTAATTGAATATTAAACATTAATAAAAGGGTAATTAAACGACATTTCATATAATATGTTTGCTGACATTGTGCGTTATTGTCGCAATAGTATTTCTTTATAATTCTTATGTAAGGATGATTTTGACATTTTCCATATTTTATTAAACGTCCGGCGGTAATTAAACTGCAAGAGGTGGTAAAAATGTGATTTATGTTTACGTGATTAATCGAATGAATTTTACATGTAGATAAATAGGTGTCAACTTTGTTCACTGCAATTGAATGAAAACATTTTATAAATTGCAATATTAACTATTACTTTTTTAATAATTTCCATCAAACAATTAATTTTTCCATTAAAAGTCCAATAGTTAATGGCACAATGTTACTTATTTCTACTTTATGTAATGGGTTTGATATTTTGATCATGAAATCTCCGACTGGGTGACTTACAGGTATGAGTTGCGTCACGTGTAAAATCGTCGTTGACATAATACGCAAACTATAATTCAAATTATTATTAATGTGGACACTTTTCCTTCGATTTCTATTTATCAAAAGTAATATTCTCGGTATGCGCGATTTTACGCCTGTTAATAAATTTGCGATGAAAATTTTAATTGGAATCCTTGATTTATTTGAATTGTTAATACGCTTATCATTTTAATGTTTAATTTCAGTATTACATTACATTCTCGTTATATTCCAGTTTTGCTGGAACATTACAATAGGAATTTTATTTAAACTAAAATTTAAACTTTTGGTTTATGGATTCTGAAATAAAGCGCAATGTTTAATTATAATACATTATATAATTAATTTAGGCAGTGAAAGTGTTCGGTATAAAATATGCAAACTGAAATACGTTTTGCAATTATTAGATGCAACTTTAGGCAAAGCTTGGATAATTTTATTAAACGTTCAGTTTAGATTGTACGCAATAATGTTTTATTATCTCGCCCTGATGATATCGCAAGATTCAAGAAACATGTGCTCATGACTCATAATCAAAACATCAACAGAAGAAGAAATTGAAAAATATTTTATCTCAAATGTAGTTTAATTTTCATTTTACTTATAACTAGCTTACTAATTTGTATAATTAATCTCCTGTATAATTTACAGCTTAGATAATGAAGAATTTACTGTGATTACTTCTAATCAAATTTGGAATCTCTTTTCGCAGGATAAAGGACGATTGTTTCAAACCAGGATTGAAAAAAAAAAAATCTAAAATCTTCTATATAAAATCTAATATTTGAAAACTTAATCCTCGTAAATAATAATAGTCGTAAAAAATCCTTATATAATTTTTCAAGAACCTTGTCACTTGACACTTTCTGCCACTGGCCATTTGATACCCCAGATTGTCATTGAAAATAAAATTGTTCTTTATTCATGACAGTGGTTTTGTATGTTGCTCGCCAAAGGTGTAATATAAGTACACCGGCTTTTCAGTTGAAACCTGCGCAATAGCATACCTGGTTCGTGCAAAAGTCGATGGATTTAGTCACGAGGAATGCCCTACAGTGAAGATTGTCTGTAGCCATCGTTCGACACGCTAATCGGCAATATGCCACATACAAATTACAAAGTAAACTGTTACGCTCGTTTGTGCTTCATGATTTATCGAAACAAGCGCGCGCGGTGCTGAAATGTCTCGCATGACAGCGTGTGATGCTCGGCACCATCCCACACGAATATAAACACACACAAATCTAAATCCCGAACCCGCCTTCACAGTTCAACGTAAGTGCAATACTCCACGGCATTATTCTGAATTAACTTTATATATCACACGAGACAATGCAATAATAACGATAATTTATAAGCGAACTTAGAATGTGAGAGAAACTTCACTTTTAGGCAAAATTTTGCAAAGCCAAGTCAAACGAATTCACAATTCGTTTTACTTAAATGTTAAATTCTCCATTGGTAGGCGTATATTTAATTGTGTCTAATTGTATATAATTTAAGGTAACTTTCGTACGTGAGTTCGATGAACATTATGTCGTAATCAGCAGGATTCTCTTGGAATTCCAAGTCTGTCAAAATGCTCAACAGTTTGATACGCATTTTTGTTGTCCTATTGTCTTGGATGAAAAATTATATCTGTTCCTGGTTTTACAGGTATTCTTTTGCTTTTTTTTTATTTATTATTATTTTTATTACAGTATTGACTATAAAGCTTTGCATTAAACTGCGAGTGAGTAAACAGTTACATTATCCATTGATTTTCGGTGATATAAAACTGTGTTTGTGACCATGTCAGATGTCGATTGATTAATACGATAGAATATGCAATCGAATAGTTGTAAAAAGTTATTCACATAGTTTTAAATGGTAACCAGTTCATTTTCTTCTATCGATTGAAATAAACTGTTTGTAAGTTTAATGAGATAAAATGAAAGTCTCAAACGCAACAAATAATTATAATGCATTAAACAAATATTGTTGTAATTTTTATTAAACATTCGCAAAAGTAAAATTTTCTCAGATTGTAATCATTACAACATCAATTTTTATTAAATAAAATGTAATGTTATATATGAATTCCAGCTTAATTACAGACTTAAGTACATTATTATTAAACGTTGAGACTTCTATACGTTGAACATCTTCTCTTTACTCAATATTTTTGACAATAAAATTATAATGCAAATCGTACTAGAACATTTCGAATCAAATCATATATATATATATATATAATATGTACATAGTCTCTATAAAAATCTGATTATAACTTAATAAAGCACTTGTCAACAGCTTAAATCATAATTAAATATTGATTACTGTGGATAATCAACGTACTATTGATGAATAATACTATTCTCATGCAAGTGGTGAAGCAATTATTCACAACCTTTTAATTAATCATGTCTTAATAGTACTGTTAAAAATAGTCAAAAGAAACACTGTCTATATTCTTGATAGTTACGAGTTAATAAATAGTTATTGATGAAATTTTATGTAAAATATAATTTTAAAATCAAGTGATAAAATGTTATTCTAGTGTCTATGAATGAAAAACACTTTTGATATATTTCAAGGATTAAAATTTAGAATTCTTAATACTTATCAATACCGTTTGTTACATAATTTTTTCGATGCAATACTTATGATCAGGAAAATAATCGAGTACAAATTACCGAACGAACAATGTAACATATAAATAACCACAAATTTTATAGGTTTATGCAATTTTATTTCTGTAACATTAAAGATTTTTTAATGATTACAATCTGCCTAATAATAATTTTGAATAACTGTGTTGTTTAGGTCAGTGTCTTAATTGATATAAAATGTGAATAACAATGCAAAATCATTTAAATAGATCAATCAATAAGTTTGTTAAACAATGACTAAAGAAAAATTCATGCCAATTCGACATTTCAATATCTTCCCAAATTATCGAAAGAAATTTGCAACGGCAGACCGTTGAAATACATTTTGCATATCTTCTCATTTTTATAAGGAAAAATCTTTATAGAATGTTTGAATGCGAAACGAATATCAAATACCTGAATTTTTCGTGGGTATTAATTGCACTCAGACTCCCACGAACGTTCATCGCGATTTTAGCGGAAAAACAAATAAGAAGTTGTAGTTGTAATTGATATAATGAATTAATAATGAAACAAGTGCGTTCGCGGGATTACAATGGATGGAAAAAGGGCGGGGTGAGAAGGTGAAAGCTATCTACGCATCTTTTGGTTGGGCGGCCCGTTATTGTGCATATTTATTCCATATATCCCGGTCAAGGACTTCAGACGATATAACAACATATCTGAGTGGGCGGACGTATAACGTTTGAAAAGGTTGGTGTAACAAGTAGGAGCTATAATGTTCGTCGCGATCAGTGCATCCTGAATTTGCATTTCAAAGCAATCTTATCTCAAGAAGTGCGATGATTCCTACATCATCACGATTTCGCGCCTGCAATCCACAGAGTGATGACCTGAATCGCTAATTACTTTCAGACTGTCAGAACTTGACGTGCCGAAGTAAGCACCCTTTTTCGCAATTTTTAATTACAGGTCATTTTTACTTTTCTGTCGTTGGATGGATCATCTCTGTTGAAGCTATGGCAATTATAATTTTTTTCCTCCTTTTCAATTAATATACGTCGTATGTTAATCATTCTATTGTTTTGATCATTTTTATTTCGAGTTGGAATGACGTTTTCTTATGTGATAAGCATTTAAGGGAAAGTTAATCTTTTTACGTGGGATTATTTTATCTGCTGATTTTATGACTAATGATGGTTCTGTCTGAAAATCGTTTTTGTTACATTTGCTGGTTAATTAAACAGCTTCATTTAAGGAAGTAACAAATTATTTGGAATTTTTTATATTTTATGATGTGTTGGCGATCTCTGTTATTGGATGACAAAAATTTTGCATTCTACAATTATTGTCCAAAGTCTTTATTTAAATTACATGCCAGAATTTGCTAAAAACTTTATTATTTTGGAAACCTTTTGAACAAAGTTTGAATTGTATTTAAAAAGAAGTTTCCTGTAAGAGAATTCTGAGAAAGCGCAATCTGTTCCTTGAACGTTGAAACATGAGGAACGTCAGCAAAAGTATCGTGCAGAAATATTGGCAGAGTAGAAAACTGCAGATTCTATTCAAATGCCTTGAATCACAATTCTTTGCCTGATATATTATATATTTCACAAATTGTTACAAAAATCATAAAAATTATATACACAGTCTTATTTTTCAAGTCTTTTCAAGTTTTTCTTACTGACTTTGTTGAAGTTGCAATGTAATTGGCGAATCTGGTACATTTATTAAAAATGATTTTGAATTTAGAAGTCCTCCATTCCAGAGGAATTCAAAATTTCTGCAAAACTGTAACAATACATTGATTAGTGCACATTCTTAATAACTAACAAATCTTTTTTTTTTATATATATTTTAAATATTCATTATACATTACCCTTAACAAAAATGTTTGCATATTTTGTTCAGCTAAACGTCTCGCGATACAAGATCGAGATCCATGGCCGAAAGGCAATATTAAATAAGGATCAGTTTTTACATTATTCTCATTGTTTCGTAACCATCTTTCTGGTATAAATGCATGTGGATCCTTAAAATATTCTGGCAATCGACAGATTACTTGGTTTTGCGTCACAACAACCACCTAAAGAATTTGGAATATAATTTATAAAAGTACGTAAAGTAATTTTATCCTTTCCTAACAAAGCCAGTAGTACAGTCAACGTTTAGTCAGACTTTTATAAATTAAAAACACTTACGTCTTTAGGAACGTGATATCCACTTAATACTGTATCGCATTGTAAAATTCTACCAACGCCCACAGAAATAGGATTCAATCGAAATGTTTCTTTTATCACAGCTTTGGTATAAACAGCCTTCTTCAAAACATCTACAGTAATAGTATCATTTTTATCATTTAATAAAAGTCTTGCTTCTTCTTGCAGTTTTTCTTGACACTTCTTGTTATTGGCCAAATGATATAATGCAAAGGCAGTACTATAACTGGTCTGATAAATAATAGAAAGACAATTGAATTTTTCATGACTAATACGAGGAAAGTTACACTGAGAAAAAAAATTGTTGAAAAATTACAATCTATCTTGCAGTTTGAGGACGTAATGACCACAAATAGAAAAATTACAATCTAAAATAACAAAAACTATGAATTATTTAATAAAAGTTACGAAT
>JABFQA010001725.1:0-12883 GCA_022817065.1 Probaryconus sp. ZL-2020 | reverse complement strand
AATTAGTAATTGTACTGTTTATTATTTTTTTTTTTTTTTCTAAATTTTACTAATATTTAAACCAGTGTTTCACTGGTTTATATTCAGCTAAATTAATTACAACACAAAGTATGAAAATAAATTGATAATGAAACATTTTCTTCTTTTACAGAATGACATAGAAGAAAGACACGCAGAAGAACCAACCAATCATCATGGTCAATCAAGTGAAAATGATAAAGATGATAATATGGATGATTATATGAATGATGATGTGGGTAATTCTACAATACCTCCCGAAAGCAGTACTGTTCCAGAAAATCCAGAGTCTTCAAATTCATTTGAACAGGAAAGCAGTTCACAAGAGAAGAATTTGACAGACACGAAAAAGGGAAGCATTGTTCATGGATCTGACAAAAGTAATGCAACAGTTGATAAAATGGCCCTTGCACAAACTGTTATAAATAATATTTCATCATATGTTAAAAATACGAAGAAATCTGAAATTCCATTAAATTTAAAATCTTTATTTGTAAAAGTTTTTGATGTTAAAGGTATTCAATTTAAGGGTCCTTACGTACGTCAGTATGATGTTAATGACAACTCTACTGAAGATACAAAAAATTTGAATGAAGAAATTTATACTGTAAATGAAACTGAAGATCGTGAAAAATCAGATCTGAAGGTAGTTATTACATTGATTTTGTTACATAAATTTTTTCATTCATTTTGTAAGAAACCAAATCCCTTTTTTTATTTCTCTATCAAAAAATCCTTTAAATAAAATTTCAAATACTTTTTCAGAACTATTCTACTTCCAAAACTGAAGCTGTAACAGCAAGAGCCAAAACATCTCAGTACACAGAAGACAATAAAAACAAGCCAAATATTAAAGCGAGAACCAACTTTGTGAGACAACGACCATATCCTGGAATACTTCGTACTTACAATTAACTAATTACTTTTTATAATATAACATAATATACTCGTTAACTAATAAAATTGTATATAGATTTTTATAAAGACATGTCCATAGATATGTAAGAAATATTGTTACAAAATTTCAAGAATGCTTATTGAATAAATAATAATTTAAATAAAACCAAGTAATTGCAATATTTTATAAATTCCTAGAATCACAAATCTTAATTCAGACAATAATAAGAAATTTTATTTCCTATCAGAAATTCTGTAAACACAAAACAAACGAATTAGCTCAAATGCTCAGTTTCTGTTTCAAATATAATATATCATGTTCCAATTTTCTGTTTAGTTCTTTTTGTAATTCCATACTGATATTATCTTAAGTATCAATTATTTTCAATATTCAACCGTTTAATTATACAAGTTACCATTTTGTATCCCTGCAAATTTTTACAACAGCTATTTTCTTTCTATCAATAATTATTAAAAAAAAAAAAATACATCATGAATAGAAATAAAATGCAGTTTATAATTTTATTTGCCATGACTTCTTGCGTGTGGAGCAAAACAATTCCTGAAGACCATCTACAATGGGAAAATGGTAATTACAACTATATTTATGAAAAGGATGGTAAAATATTTCGACGACCAACATGTCTAAGGAGGAATCAATATCCTTTGCCTCTGTGTGGTTCAGAGTCCAGAAGTAAAACTTTCAGTCCCCCCAATATTCCATCAGAGGAATCAGAATGGTTTTTCATTCCATTAAATTCTCAAGATTTGAAATCCCTGTTCAAATTAAGCAATTCAGATGAAACAAACGAAAAAAGCAAAGTTTTCAGCTTGAATGATGCATATGAGAAGCCAATGAAAGTGTATGAACTAAAAGAAAAAGATTTTGTTGATTACGAGGATGATTACACGACATATTCAAATAACATTGTGGATTTGCCAATACCTTATCCTTTGGAAAATGTACAATGTTACCCTGAACATGTACCTTTTTGCGATACGGTAATTTTTTATACTTTAATATTATTTATTCAAATTTCTTTGTGAAAATAATCTTTGTGAAAATAATGTTACAATTCTTTTGACAAATTTTTATATTAATAATTTTTGTTTTTGTTATCAGGCAATAAAGAATAAGAGAAGCATTCTTCCACCAATTCAAATTCCAACTACAGAAGTTTTCGCTACAGAAGCTTTCACTACAGAAGCTTCACCTACAAAAGCTTCCATAAATGAAACCGATTCATTAAATATCCCAGAAATCACTACAAGCAATACTTTTACTTCTGAAACTGAAAAAGTTGAAACACAAACAACTCATCCTATTGTCAATGTTGATATTTTTAATGATAAAACATTAGGACAAATTATTGCTAACACTATTATATCGGAATTAGAAAAAATGATAGAACCTAACAAAACACTAAATTTAAATTCATTAGATATTGAAGTTTACATTGTAAGTGGTGATAAGAATGGAAATGATGATCAGCTGAAAAAGTTGTATGTTAAATATACGGTCTCTTCTGGTGTTTAAATGGATTGAAGCAAAAAGAAATGATTGAGTAAATAAAAAAAGTGATAATCCAGTTAAAAGAATCTTATAAAAATGCAAAAACGTATTTCTAATGAAATCTTTGTTTTTCTTTTAGTGCAATCAACTCAAAAAAAAAACACGATATCAGATTTATCGCCGAACAATTATCTAAATAATGTTTCTGTGATAATTATGATTATATATAAAAACCCTGTATTATATAAAATCAGAATGAAGAACAACGAAATTAATTTTTTTATGTATTGATGATATATTATATTTTAAAGTAATAAAAACGTATATGTAATAAGTAACGCCTGCATTAATTATTTATCAATTAGATCGTTTTCCAAAGTTATACAAACGAATAGAATTTGTTTCGAAATACCATCATGGTTTAGTACATTAAAATCAAATCTAAGAATTTGTGATAGAAGTACATTAATAAGATAACAACGACACTTGGTTTAAGCACATATGCATGTCTTATTATTTCATTGCTGAATTCCGGTCGACCTATTCTGCACAATCCTTCTTCATTAACTCACGATTTATACAAGTAGCAAACTAACAGTACGATGCAACATAGTTCTGTCTGTAATCTTTATTAAGTAGTTTACTCATAAATTATCTAATGCATGTTTAAGTATATTATTATTATTATGTAATCTAAATTTAATTTCCATGAAGCACAAGAAGCAGTTTTACAAATTATCTTTTAAATAAAGAAAAATAAATAGATAAAACAATTCTGCAAAGATGTATGCAATTCTTAATTGAAATAAAGTTGTAAAAAGTCAGATATTTGAAAATTTATATTTTACTTGTAGAATTGCATTGACTTTTATTTGATGGTAAAAATAAATATTAAACTTTTACTAATTATGACAATATTTTTTGCATTACAAAAATGAGTTTCCTTTTTCATTTGTTATCAAACTATTTTTAATTAAAAGTATAATACACACAAAGAAGTATATTTTCTATTGAATTTATTTTCAAAGTAATCACCACATAAATTCGTATTCATCAAATTTTAAGGTATCATAGATTCAAATTTCGGTATTGAAATGCTGCATTTTCGCGAGAACGTGTTTTTATATATAAAAAAAAAAATAAAAAAAAATAAAATAAACTTGTTATACTTTAGAAATGTTATAAAACATTTCTGTACTATTTAAACATTTATTTTAATTAAATTGTTTGCAAGTGGAAAAACTTCAGAATTATTCAGACGCCAAGAGTCGTCAAGAAATATTTTATTACAAAGTTCTGTAAACATTGTTTAAGAAATATATTTTAATCTTTTTAAAGAAACGACAGAATTAAAAAAGTTTAACTTTTGTCTACTTTATGAGATGATAATTATTCTTATACAACTTATATACAGAAAACTTTTCTAACGACTGTTACTACTTAGTAGTTAATGCCTGAAAAAAAAAAAAAAAAGAAAGAAGTAATGTTCATTTTGTTTTCTTTTCAATTTATCTAGATTTCTTCATTGATTCCAAAATTTTGTTAAGTTGCAATTCAATTGTCCGCTGCAATCCTCGCAGCTAAGATCGAAGTTTTAACAGGTTCTTCAACCTCAGGTAGTGGTTCCATAGCAGGAATAATGTTTTCCAGGCTTAGCAATACTCTTTCCGTAACGTCGATTGTAATATTAGAGTCTTTTGCTTTTATTAAAGCCTTCATTTCACTGTAAGATTCAAAATGCCCATCTGTAACTGTTATATGGCTCGTTCCTGATTTCTGCAAAACAAAAGGAAAGACTTATAAATTATAGGACACTGCAAAATTTTAATACGATATTAAATATTAAAAACATGTACTCCATCAATGTAAACTAAGTGATACGATCGTTATTAAAATGTAAATATTTTTCATTCCTGAAAAGAAATTTCTCGTTAATCTGTAGCTTATGAAAAAACTCGAATATAACAAAAGATAAAAACATTGATTTTCGTCCACAGCGAGATGAAATAATTGCATCCTGTACGTGAATACGTAATAAATAAAATTGTACATTATTTATATAGTTAATATTATTATTATAAATAACTCTTTAACGTTGAAAGATGTACAAAGATAAAAGTAATTATAACAACATTAAACGGAGATTCGAAAACAAATAGCTGAAGAAGTATTTAACTAAGGCATGTTAATTAAACCCATTCGTTTTCGACTCTCAACACTCGATCGATAGCTCGTCTCTGTCTCTTTTTACCTTTAACAGGCACTCATTGCAGACGGAGTGAGATATTAGATTCCAGGGAGACTGTGCTGTTGCACAATCTATATAGTAACAAGTGTATTTATTTCGTTATATTAAAAATTGATAGTACATTTTTTTTTTATTAATAAAGAAAATTATAATTCAATAATTGGATGAAACACGAAACAAATAATCCTCTCGTAACAATAAACTAGTTCATTTTACAAGATAATTACTTTATGAAAAATTGCTATTCCAACTAATTATGCATTTTTCCTGCTTCCCCCCTCCCCCTTCTAATTAAGACGAAACCTTAGAAAATAATTGCTAAATGCTTTTAAGACTTTAAAACAAGCTTTTCGAACTTGAATTCAGAAGTAACTGAAACTGGTAGTAACTCCTTATCCTAAAACATTTTGAACGTTAATTATTTAATAACGAAAGTTCCTTGGATTTTCCCAGAAACTCATAACCATTTCCTGAAAAATTTCATTGAGGTTGCTTCGTGGTTTTTGCATCGTATTTGAACTCCTTTTTTTTTTTTTCTTGCTTCATAATTTTCAGATTGGACAAATCAGAAGAATTATATTGTATCGATTTAAAGAAAATAATTCGATCACTCTGTCTCCTCGTCCAAAATGTTACCATCCTCTTAAAAAGAAGCAAACCATCTTTTGAGTATCTCTTACCATGCTGACGCTCTGGCCATCAAGACCATTGAATACCGTGCTGCTGAGAAGAAAGTTCGCTTTCTCCTCGCAGTTTTCAAAGTCCCTCTTCTTAGTCACGCGTATACCCTCGCCGACGACTTTATTAAGCGAGGGCAAAGAATTCAATTCGAAATCAACGCTCTTGTTTGATTCGTCCGACAGCGGCCAATGCTTCACGTCGAAGGTCACTTCGCAGCTGCCCTGAGAAAAGCATTCAACATCAGTGAACATTCCGTCGGGTCTGTTCGTGAGGTCAGCGCCAATGCTCAGCAAATTCGATAGGGCCTTCACCACGTTCTGCTTCCAATCGCCAGTAAAATTCCTCGCCATTATGAATCCATTGATTCCTTTGTGGTTGAATTTGATGTCGTAGGGAATGTTCTCCAAATGAAAGGAAGAGCTCTTGACGCCCTGGACATTGCGAAAGGCATTATCCGCTGGATCGTATTTGTAATAGACTGTTTCCAGTGTCCTGAATTGGCACCTCAAAGTGTCCGATTCTTTTGGTCTGCACAACAGTCGCGTGGTGATGTTCACGCCAGAGATTTTGTTCTCAGATTCAGCGACAGTCAAGTTTGTTTGAACCTTGAATCCATATTCTGGACCATAGCGCCAGGAGATGCCGTTGTTCGGAAGTTGAGTTGCTATAAAAAGTCGATTCAAAGACAATTCATGGTTCGCCTTAATGAAAGAATTTTTTTGTTTAATAAAAATAGAAAGAGAACTTGAAGAGCTTTCGTATTACGTTGAAAGATGTTTTTTTTTTTATGTTTTGATTTTAGTTTTTCCTTTTTTTTTTTTTTTTTTTTTTTTTTTTTTTTTTATTCTAGATAATTTTTCGTTTGTATTATTATTCTTCATATAATTTTTACGTTTAATTGCTGAGTAGAGACTGTTTGATTAACTTTAATGGAACAGCTATAACATTTTCTTTAGGCAAATTTAGAGATAGCAACACGTACTGTTATATGGACTATATAGTGACAATAAACGTTAAGAAACACATTTGTCCAGTAATTAAAACAACAAGAGCAGTAGTAACATTACACATTATTACATTTCTTCATCACTGAGGTAACAGTATGAACACCATAATCATCATTAACTGTAACATCGTTATACAAAATTCTAACAGTTATTTCAACATTTATTATAAACATTTCTTATTACTTTCATGAACTTGAGTAAATTTTAATATATTTTGTAAGTTAATTAAAAGTCCTCGTTTTATTAAGGCAAAATATTATTTTTCACCAAATTCACATGATAAAATGTATTTGAAAATTGTGATTCGAATTGAAATGTACATTTTTTTTTTTTTTTTTTGAAATGATACGAATTCTCTTCCACCACGTTTATGTAATAAATTGTACTTTCATCTTCAAGATTAATGCACTGCATATTTATGTTATATCACTAAGAATTTTATATGAGATGAACGGTCACTAATAACTGCTATCAACTACATCATAATTTTATTACTAACTTAAAAAGAATGGTATCAGAACTGCGATCATGACACTGCTGAGTATTTTACTGCTATAACGTTATCCAGGAACTAGAAGACTTATATATTACAGACGTAATTTGCCTGACGTCTTCTTGTAGCAAATTATCGAATTAACCTCCTTATCTCAGAAGGATGATCCAATATTTTACATCACTGGAAAGTGTGTTACCTACAATTTCGTATTACATCGGCAGAGAATTTTCGTTAATTCTAAATGTGCACTCAAAATGATCTTAACTATCATTTGTGAACTTATTATTGTAACGCAGTTAAAGATCAGATTGATGATAAGATCGTTATTGAATTGATTGAGAATTAATTAACGTGTATGTTCTAATTTGAAATGTAAATTATTAAACGACTATGAGCAAACTAAATGGTTAAACTGGTAGTTTAAGTGGTTACATTAACCATTTAAAGTAACAGTGTAACATGTTCGGTGAAACGCCTAACCATTTACTTTGTTAAGCTGGAAAAAAATTAAACATTGGATCCACTTGAAAGATGAATGATCCAGAAAAAGAATTCAGATATGATTTTCAGGAGAAGATATTTTTTTGAATTATTACATTTTAATTGTTTAAGTAGAAATCCAATGGTTTATTTTGTTTTTTCTTATTCAGTCGATCAACTTAATTTTCTGACTGTCTGCATCTATTTTCAAATGTTTAATACAAAATCAATGAAGCTTATTCTACATCTAAATGCTGGATGCAATTACAGATGATAACCTTTGGATGAAAAATTCTTTATAAATAGGCTTGCTCATTTCTTTTTTCTGTCTCCTCTTTTAGATCACATATTCAGATTGCTAAGCTCCTGTAATACTGATTTTCCTAATGGAATACAATTAAATATAACTAAATTTAAAGAATTAATATATATCGATTAATCGACGAACTTCTCAGAATCATTATATTACAAAGTTTATTGGGAATTCATATGAAATTTGTACCGAAAGTAGCATAAGTTTAATGTCAATATGTGTTAAATTCAAATCGTTAATTAGAATCTAGTTTTAACATAAAATAATGTTGCATTTTGAAAATATGATAAATTGGATTAGAAATGATTTCGTAAAATTGACTAGATCGATTTAAAAATAAAAAAAAAAAAAAGGGAAAGAGATGTTACTTTTTACAGTTAATTGGAAATTATAACGTTATCGAATTTTCTTATTTCAGTTTCATATAATTTTGATCATTATATGATACATTTTATTATCGCCTGGATATACGATCGAGCTTTCCAAGCGATATTTTATGAAAATTTCCAATCGTACTTTCATAAATCAAATCCATTAACATCGCAGATTATATTACTTTTCCATCTCAAGAAAACATCCATAAAGAAATTGCGAGTTCAATCAAATGTCTGAAAATTTGAATACTTTTCACTTACACGAGTGTCAAGAATATTTAATTGAATGTGTCAAGATAAAATTGGCATTGAAATTTATGTTTTAATAATCTCAAGTACGTTCCTTATTATTATTATTATTATTATTTTTGTTTTTTAAATATCATCACGAATTGTTTCGTCACAAATTATTGAACGCAACAAATTCTTTTTCCATTACAATATAATTAATAATTGAATCTATAATTTATAATCTTACCAAAGTCATAGCTGCAGGTGTCGTAACAGGTATACCAAAATAATAATGAGCATAATTTTCACAATTGTCAACGTCTCTTGTTTTGTACAAATGAAGGGTCTTTCCTTCTTGCTTTACGTACGGCAGGACTTTCAATTTGAAATCATCCTGATGAGTTTCCTCTCTGTCCGGTGACCAACTGATGCGAAAATTTAAAAAGCACGTGTTCCCATTATATACTTCCGTTTCCGGATATTCTCCTTCGCCAAATCCATTTAGATCCATTCCCACGTTCAATCCATTTGCCACGCTCCTTATCACGAGTTCTTTATATTCAAATCCAGTTCCAAGATCCTTCTCGGAGACCATTAAATGTTCTACTCCTTTTTCATTAAAAACAACGTCGAATGTTATAGGCTCAAAATCGATGCGCGGCGCTATTTCTTCGTACGTTTGCAAATCTGAATCCTTTCTGTAATTTGTTGCGTCGAATTCAGATAAATGACATCTTAAAGTGGTCAATGAAACTGGTTGACAGGATATGTCGCTCTTGGAATACGTTCCGTAAAAATGCATACCATCGTCAATCATCGATCCGTTAATTTGCAAGGTGAATTTGTACTCTGGGCCATATTGCCAGAGATCGTTAATCGTTAATTCGGATACTGTAATTTTAAAGTAGACTTAAAACCAATGCTCCTCGTTAATGAGCCTATAGAAATTATCTTCACTTAAGAATCTTATAAGATCTGAACAAACATTGTTTGGAGCAGATTATTTTTAAAAATCATTTTGCAAACTCTTTGGCGAAGATCTTTTCTGGTGAATTTTTTTTTTGCAACAATTTCTACAAGATAAAAAAAAAATGAAACAGTCCAAAATGTAAAACAGTTCATTTTAATCAATTTCATAACAAAATACAAGTGAACAAATGTCACGAAAATGACAATCACACTTTCACTATATTCGTTTCCCATTCACATTTTCTGGTCTTATTCTCACTGATACATACGTATCTCGCCAGTCGTATTATTATTTTATTTAGAACCTGAGAGGACATCACTGTTTCAGTAAATCAAAAATAACTTGCAGTAATTGATACATATCGATTCATCTCGTTTACAACAGGTATAAGCGTCAAATAAAATAACCGGATTCTTTAAACGCGAAATGTTTCCAATAAAATCTTCATTCTTACAAAAATCCAATTTTTAATTTTCCCCAAAAACAATTAAACGACGTTCGTTATTATCGTGTTATACAAATTTTATTTGTTTGGAAGAAATTAAACCATCGCACGCTGCGATTCAAATGCGAAGTATAGATTAATTTTAAAATTGAATACTTCGTAAGTTCAATTTCGAGAGAAAAAAATTGAATCGTTGTATCACTTAAAAAATATAAAAAAAAAAATCGTAATTTAATCTGCAATCCATTTGACGTCTTAAATTGTTCTTCTTACCAATTCAATTTTTCAATGTTCGCATTAATTTTAATTCACGTATTATTAAAAACAAGCTTCATTACGGAACAAGTGAAATTTCCAATAGTTTTTGTAATTATAAAATATGTTGTTAAAAATACTAACTTAAGAAAAATGGTAGAATATTGACGATCATAATGCCGTTGGAAGTAAGACTAGTATAATATTATCCCAGATCGCGAATAAGATGGGAAGTTTAGAGAGGCGTTGATATATGGGAGGAAAAATGGGTAATTCTGAATTTTTTTCAAATTGCTCTGAACTACACCTTATTAGGCGTAACGAGTTATAATAGCGCATTATAATAATGACTCACATAAGCCGACGTCATAAAATTACAATGACTATCATTTTTGCAACAACGCATTTCTCATTTTATTTTATTTTTTGTTTCACACATTTTTGATATAGATAAATGATCGACACGAAAAAATCTTTGAAAATTAACATTGCACAAAATTAATTAAAACTGATCATTACAAAATGATTAGTCACTCCTAATTATGTCATTTTTTATAATTCAATTATAATCTTGATCAAAATATGTTGAAAAGCACGTTTGAAACTTAACGAACATTTTTATCAATTTTACTACTTATTTCAGAGCATAACACGTCACTTAAAAAATTGTAGATAAATGTAACTATTATTTTATTATAAAATTTATAATAGATCATGCTTGGAATTAAATGGAACCAACTATTCGTAGAGGACTTAAGTTAATTGTAAAATATGTGGAAAAAAAATGAAGTCAGATATTTTTCTAATTCAATTTGATAACGTCATAAGTCGCAATTAACTAATCAAGTTATACAATCATAATTGCAAAAGATGATTCAAAGTAAAATTATAGAAACATAACTCTGAGCATCTGAAAAGTAATTGTAATTGGAAAGAAATCTTACCAAGTCAAATTCTTTTCCAAAATTTGTGATTATGTTATTCTGATTAACAGTTCCCCAAACATATTGTCCAACAAGCTGACAGGTATTCAAGTCAAAATCTTTTTGCAAATGAAGAGCTTCTCCATGTTTTTTATTAAGCTCAGGAAGTCCTTCCAATTTAAGATCACCTTCTTCTTCTTCAACAACGGTATGATCCATTCGATAACTTATCATACACTTTTCTAATCCTAAATTGTTCATTTCCATGAACGTTCCATCAGATTTGTCTGATAAATCTACTCCTATGTTCAATAAACTTCCAAACATCTTTAAAACATGTTGTTTTAAATTTTGGGAAACATCTGATTCAGAAACCATAAAATAATCTACTCCTTGTTTATCAAAAACTATGTCAAAAGTGACATTTGCATAGCCATAATCACCATCTTTCTCTATGTGCACAATATTGTGATCAGAATCTTTCCATACGTCTATTACATTGGTGTTGTATATACTACACCTCAAAGTCTTTTGATCTTGTGGTTGACAGAAGAAATCGGCGGTGACGTTGCTGTCAAAAATTTCTTTTTTTTCAAAATTTACCGAAGAGACGTTGAACATAGCGGAAAATTTGTATTGTGGGTCATGCTTAAAATCTCCGTCATTGAAAGCTACCTGGGCCGCTGTAAATGTAGTTGTAGAGCAAAATTGTCATTATTAAAATTGGCCATCCAATTGAAAGCATCCCTTTATAGAAATTAATGAAATGCATCAACTTTAGGTGGTCTAACAATGACAATTTTACGTTGATAAAATCCTCAACAGTTTTGAGGAAAGAAACATTTTTTCTGAATCAATAAGATCATTGCTTCGAAAATACACTACATATCCAATTTGCAATAAAAAATAATTATACAATAAATTGCAGAGAAAAATACCTACTCAAAAAAAATGGTAATATCGTTACGATCATTGCACTGTCAAGTCTTAAACTATTATAAATTATTTTAAATTATGTAGCACTGTTATATATAACCAATACGTTCATAGTTTAAACAAAACCTTATCAATATTATTTCAAACCATTTCATTGAAATCTTGTTTCATACAGTTATGACAAAACTTGATAAAAGAAGTTTTATCAAACGAACTTTTGACACAGGAAGCAATAACATTCTTGGCAATTTTAAATATAAGCTAATGGATTTTTAATCCGTGCAAAATTAAATTGCAAACTTAATTACATTGTAATCTTATCATTGGCTCTTTTTACATAAACATACTTATTCAGAATTGAAATCATTTAATTAATTTGGCTCACTTAAAGAACTGATAAAAGTAATAAGTATTTAAATAATTCTTACCTTTACATAGTCAGCATCGAGTGGACCGTTACTAAAATAATCCAAAAAGAATTCTCGGTCTTGTACACAATTATTAAAATCCCTTGTCTTTAAAATTTTCAATACATCAGATGGATTTTTTCTGTCGTATAATACTTTAAGGGGAATGCGAAGTTTTTTCGGTGGAACATTTTCTGATGAAGTTGTTATGTCAAAATTGACCATGCATTCACCTAAAGGAAACGTTTCCATTTTGTTAAAATTGGTTTCTTCTCGATTTGTAATATGATCTCCGACACTTAATGAAGATACAATTAATTTTATGAATCCCAGTTTCCAGCGACCAGAATAATCTACATTGGATTCCATAAACGTTTTAGGTACCGTTAGCGATTTGATACCATTCGAATCAAATTCAACATCAAATAACACTGATTCCAGGTCGTCGCTTGTACCTTGCACGTCTTCTGGATTTTCATCCAACCATGGATTATTAACATAATGTAAGATTTCTAAATTATTTAACGAACAACCCAAAGTATTATGTCCTTTGTCATGGCATAACAAGTTCGCTTTGATATTACTTCCATAAGTATAATTTTGAGCATGTGACGAAGTCGCTTGTACAGAAAATTGATACCTTGGAGTTATTCTATCTAGATCTATATCGTCATAAAACGTTAATACAG
>JABFQA010001724.1:0-12888 GCA_022817065.1 Probaryconus sp. ZL-2020 | reverse complement strand
CTTTTTTCTTCTTTTTTTTTTTTTTTTTTTTAACTCCTTTTCATCATTCCCCAATTCTTTTCTCATTCGCACTTTGAAATTGCAACATGCGTGCAATAGAGTTCAAATTATCTCACATGAATTTCTATTATTATTCATGAAACGCCTTTATGTGCTTTTTGTTATTTATTTGTATTAAGGTTTTTTTTTTTTACTTTTTAAGAAAAAACAGTGGCGAGATTAAAATATCGTTTTGCAAAAGCGTTTTTATTGCGTTCTGAAATTCAGTTTCACCTTCAGTGCATTACAAGAACGAGCTGATAAATGAAATATGCTGTTCACAGTTATAAGAGGTGAAAAGAATTATTACTGCAACATGAAAGGTCTACGGCGTGTGTACATTGTCGTATTAAAACAATCTAAAAAGAGCGAAAGAGAACCTTTCATGAGGTTCCGTATATCGCGCTGCTGTTGGTTGGCCTCGGTAAAAAGCGTCTGACTATTTCTGAGTGTCAAGTATAACGTTTACGGTCAAAGCAAAAAAGGAGAGAGAATGTAGGCAATTTATTTGACATTGTTAAAAAATAATTAGCGGCATTAAAGGTAAGCTAAAGGAAAACTTTAGCTAAAGGAAAATGTCCAGGGGACAATTTTTTACCTGTTCTTTTTTTTTTAAGGATTAATTATTCAGTTTGTTTATATAGTTTAAAAATTCGCCTGGATTCACTTGAATTTTTTTTATGAACACAGGATAATTTCATTATAACAAATGCAATTAAAAATGTTTGATATAAAGTTTGATAAAAATGAAAACTGATTGATGTTATATGGTTGATAAAAGTTTTAAAAGTATAAAGAAGGGAATATTTGTTCATTGTTTCTTAATGGCAAAAAGGCAATGATACAAATAATAACACAGTTGGTATCTGCGGTTTACGGTTAATAATGCATAAGCTGTGGTATATACTTATTACTCCAAACAGTGTCGAATGGAATATATGCTATTACACGAGCAACTACACATTTTTTCTTAATAATGAAGTCTATCTCAAAAATCTTATTTGATTATCCTGAATTTAAAATTAACCAATAATTTTTCTTTTTTCTTACTGAACTCTTTCCAGAATTTATTAAAAATTAAAATAACCACGAACAAATAGAAACCAATCTAAATATTGATAAACCAAAAGGAAACAAATGAAAAAAAAAAAACTTATTCGAACTTTTCTTTCAGTGTACACACAGCATGTCGTTTCAATACACGACTTGGCATACTTTTTACGAGATCAGAGATATAATCTTATTAAAATGGTATGCATCTCGTGTAAAATTTTACGACAGCATGAAATATATTAGCTTATAAGAATGGTTGGCAAAGTTCCTGCTCTTACGAGTAATAGAGCTGCTTGTGAACGAGTGGGGCGATAGAAGCCACAGGGGTGGGGATTAAAGAAGAAAAAAAAAACATTAATGGTTTTCGTGTACGTAAATAAAACGTTTCACCGACGACCGAACGTCGAAGGGTTTCCTCTGTTTGTTGAAATGGCTCGAAATCAATCCGCCGGAGAGAGTCGCTTTTCATGAGTGTGCCAATTCCCTTTATCTTCGAAGCGCGGAATTTGGTATCGTTTTTTAAATACGTGTACAAGATCAGAAAAACATGCAGCTCGCAATCCGTTCCAATCGAGATAGCATGACGAATCCGAGCCCGGAAGGGTCTCACAAAAGAAAACGTAACGAGTCTTTCAGAAAAAGAATATTCGAGTGCAAGCCCCAAAGCGTTGGATTCGGGCCAGTCGTTGTGTTTTTAAGATATTGCTTTCTGGCGGTTCTCTCACTCCGCTGCAGAACCGGCTTGCCTTCGACGCTGTTAAGATATGTGCAGGATGTACTTCTTTTAGTTATTCCAGCCGTTATAAAGGCTTTTAAGCTCCCATTTTTCTTGCCTCGATTCTTTCGATCAACCCTCTTCCCCCCCTCCACTCTCCCTCCTTTCATTCTCTCGAGCCTATTACTATTCTCGGCGTCTTTTTATTTTACAAATGTGTTTTTACCATTTTCTGAATTTGTGTCACTTTATTTAGGTTACTCATTTCCTTATATTACATTTCGATCAGAGTTAAAAGATTCGTCATTTTTGGAGATGTTTTCTATCTTATTTGTTGCAAAATGTTGTTAAAAATGAAGATTTGTCAAAAAGTTTTGCAAAATCTATTAGGAAACTTTAGTACAAAATTATCAATGATTTTGTAAAGTATTGATAGGTGTTTTGAAAATGTTAAGAGATTAAATGCTTTCAACGTATTATAACTAATTAAGGTCATATTGTTTAAAATATCGAGAAAAGTAATTGAAAGCGTTATTTATGACCATTATTAACAAAGTTGCAGCATTTATCAGATGATTGATTTACAAATTGTTCGAACGTCAGTAAGTCGTTGCTGCGTTCGGGTCTTAGCAAGTTTATTACATCTTTAAAATATATTTGCAGAAGTGAATACTGGGTCACAGGAAGTTATTAGAAGTTACACGTTACATATTAACTTTTTAACTAACTTAGTTGCAGGAAATTACAAACTTGACGAAAGCTTTTCTAAGAAGGAATAAACTTTCAAATCACATGTATACGTTAACATTACCCTCCTTATATATTTACAAAAATACTGTATACCAAAGCTTTTAAAATAATTTTTTAAACGTTTTTTTTTTCTCAAATAAAAAATACTGAAAATTATAGAGTCTATATAGCTTTGACCGATCGGCTTTCATCAAGTTTTGACACCAGTTCTCTATCTCATCAAATTGCCAGTTCAAATTTAAACACACGATATCGTGTCGAACTTTTGTCGAAATTATCTCTCGATAGAGACCTTTTTGTTTGAGTGCGCACATCCGAAAAAAAAAAGGAACCGAAACAAAACCAAATGAAACTAAAAAAGAGAAAGAGAGATAGGGCAAAAAATTTTGACAAAACTAAAAGTAAAGAAAAATAAGCGAACCAACAAAGCGGAAGAGATTTGGTATGTCGGGTTTATTCGAAATGTGCATTTCTGTCTCGTAAAACCACTTTCATTTTAACGCTTATATCTTTACCTCGCGTCCATCGATATTGGTATACATCGTGTTTTATTCGTAGCGAGGTAGGAAAAGCGCTGCTGCCGCCGAAGTTGTCGAGTGCAGCTTAAAACATAACAGTTGGGAGCCTCGATAACGGAGGATCAACGTGCAAGATAAGATAGGTTGTAAGTGCGCTCGGCTCTGTCCTCTATGCGATATTTCTCGATTTCTGTATTACTTATTGTGCCGTTTATTTCTTTGTAGAATAACATCCGCTGCGCGAAAACGCTTTTCGAGAACTTATCATTTTTCATCCAACGCTTTCCGCATCCAACGAAACATATGTAACCTCTCTTTCAAACTCGTGATACTTATTTTTAATATATTTTTTTATAATTTTCATTTCTTCCTCTCATTTCAAATCTTTGTATTGAATCGATAAACGATTTTCTTTTCTTTTTGTGTTAAAGATTTTGATGATCAGATTGCGACGGAATTAATTAATTATGCATTTCATTCAAGAAGACTTCAATTAAATGTGATGATTGCACTTATTGTTTAAAAAGTTCATTCCGAAAAATATTGTCAGGAATTATGATTGGTGTTTGCTTTGAGACAACTCATATAATTAGGTTACACTAATTTGCGAATGTATTGCTCATCAATTCATTGTAAATCAAATAGATCTGGATCCAGTAAACATTATTATCTACAGAAATCGTGATGTGAAGTAAATCGTTGTTTGTCTAATTGGTAAATGATAACTAACGAGTTTATATTCGTATTTGGTCTCTAAATCAATTGTCAAAACAAGATAGCATCGACAGATTAGGATTTCAATTACTTTATAAATGAGCTTTATTAGCTTACAATATTATCACATCAGGCTTCTAATTTAATCCACAAGACAAATTTTATTATATTACTTTCCATTAAATAACATTCATTATATGAATTATAAATTTTAAGAAGTTTTCCAAAATTAGTTCACTCTTATAAAGTGACAATTTTTTTTTTTAATTTATCTATTAACTTTATCATAATAACAACGTATTAGGGAAAACTACAAAAAGATGATTTTTAGAAAGATTGGTAAACTCGTTTGAAAATAAAAAAAAAAACGATATGAAATGAATATTTGCTGATTTCATAAAAAGGAAAACGCTGGCGATTGTAAAGAACAAGATCTCGCAAATCCGAGATGAAATCTTTTGGTATCGCGTAAATTTGCACCGGGACACCTTATTTGCGGTAATACCAGGTAATACGTGGGAGCGTTCTGTCGCGGCTTTGCTTTGTCCATTCCCTTTCCAGTGAGTTACATTTACACGTACACCCACGTACATTTCACTTAAATCGGACTTACTTACCGCCCAAAGATGTATGATATGATACTCTTGTGCAACGCCAAGGAGAGCCGCGGACCGTGATATATTTCTTTGCGGCTAGTTCTTTCCCGGCTCCTTCCTCGTGGGAATCACTTTTCTTGCTTTTACAGATGTCAGTTTCTTTTTTTTTTTTTCCTTTACCCCTTTTTATTTCTTTTATTCATTTTTTCCTCTTTTTCTTCGTTCGATAGACATATATTGATGTTTTCCAAACCGTAAGATTTAGTAACAAGACCTTATTGTTGCCGTCAAGATAGATTTTGCAAATTTTCTACTTTTGTGCATTACATCAAAATACAAAGATTTTTATAGGGAAATTTCCAGCGATGTCATTCCCAAGTTGTCCCTCAACAAATTCACTTTGTATAACCTTCTTTTGGAACCCATTCTGGAATACAAGATTCTGACATAATTTTCATCAATTGCGGAAGTTAAATAATTTTATTCGAGTACTTCTTCGGCTATTATTCATTGGGCTGCACATCGTTGACCCAAACTACTGAGTTGGCGCAGCGGAGCAACAGTCTCCGTTACGTTATTCACTTTCTCTCTATTGATAATGCGAACTTGTTAACTTTGCTCTCTTCCACAAACTACGTAGAGATGAAAAACCTTGCCGTTTTGTATGCGCAATCTCTGTGTAAGTCTTCTTATTTTCTGCGACAGTAATCACGCCCATTCAGTCGATATTTTTTACCTGAATTGCGACGAAAGGAGGCTCTTCAATTGTACTTTGCTTTGGATATTTTCCTAAATGCGAGATATCACGTTTGTTTGACAGTTCTTTCATCCCTTGAATGGACGTTTAATGAAGGTTTTTCCATTCCAAATAAAGAACATTAACAATAATAAATTCCATTTTCCTCCCTTCTTAATCAAATCTTAAAAGTTCTTTAAATCGTCTTTGATCATCTCAAAAGAAGAATCAATAACAAATGAAAAATTAATATTTGTCATAAGCATCCTAAATAAATACTAAAGACACCGAATAATGAGTTCCCCTTCGTAACTCGGTCTTAATAACAGACGAATTCGTGGGGTCGATAGTTTTTTTTCTCAATTCCCAAGTAATTCAATGGCCCTTTCGTTCTGCTCGCTGTCTGAGCCATCGGGTAGAAACATGCGCGTCTTATTGGCAAGTTTGTGAGAAATTCTTTCTGGAGCAGAGAAGCAGGGACATGAAAATTTCCAAGCGATGCAGTTTGTCGAGAGAGAGCGTGCCGCCTCGGGCCAGCCGGAGGAATATATTTCAATTCCGGCGCTTCGCCCAACGTATTTCACGAGTCCCCCCCTCCCCCCTTCCCTTCGTTCTTTTCCGTCTCTTAAATTGTCCTGGTTTTGCGCGAGGAGCAGAGTTTTTCTTGATTGGATTTTCATCGCGGCCGCTTGCATAAAACATCCTCGTTTCTCGCCCGTCCCTCATCCCCAATCTCCTCGGCCTACGCTTGTCTCGGCATTCGACAACTTTTTTTTTTTTTTTCTTTTTTCTTTTTCTTTTTATGACCGACCGCTTTCATTTACATTTTCTGAGCTCGCGTCTTTCCTCTTTTCTGATTTTTCGTTCATCCAATCATGGATCCCCTAAGCCATTCTACGGCCATTAATGGCGCTTCCCGTGTTATTCATTTTCCTCCTGGTTCAACGCAAATTTAAGCGCTGATTAAATTGCGATAATGAGAAGGTAGTGATACTGACTTTTTTTCTTTGAGAAATTCAATTTTATTTCATGCTTGAAATTAGGGATTATAGAATATTTTCTGGAAAGGATTTTAAAATAACCGCGACAGTGTTCAAAAGTAGAACGAACCGAAAATAGTCAAACACCGGATTAAAAATTGA
Organism: Probaryconus sp. ZL-2020; assembly: GCA_022817065.1. NCBI lineage: Eukaryota > Metazoa > Arthropoda > Insecta > Hymenoptera > Scelionidae > Probaryconus > Probaryconus sp. ZL-2020. Next base: position 6,625 of record JABFQA010001724.1, on the reverse strand, counting down.
TCCGCTCGAAAATTTGTAGAATTAGTTTTGTTAACAAAAAATGGTATAAATAAAAACGGTGAGACATTACATTAATAAACAATCGATGGTTAGAATAAAACTCATATGTCATTTATAAACTGAACAAGATTTTTTTTTTTTTTTATTGTTTATGTTAGTCGAGTACGTGTTACTTTTTGTCAGTAATAAAATTATGAAAATGAGCAAACTTAGTACAACTGAGGAAAGTAAGGTTGCGGAAATAGGGTCATATTCGTCTACTCGAGAGAAGCTAGAACGTCAGACATTTCTAGATGAGTTTTAATTTAACTCGTGTAGTGCACGATCATTTCTACGACAGACTTGAAAATTAATGCACGCTGCTTGCTGAAATTTTCACCCTTAACACGGTAATATTCGTGTTCCTTCAATTTAATTTATGATTTTGTATATAATCTCGTTATTAAATTTCTGTTTATAATGGCAACATAATGTGATGGTTAGTTTGCCAAGCACTATGTTTATATCCTATTATATAAAATGCATACCAGAACTCCGTAGACTCCTTTCGTGCAAATTTTCAATTCTGACTTCATAATCAATTTGTTTTTGATGAATTCTGGAAAACGTACAAAAATTCATAATCTTTAGATTATTTAAGATACAATTGGAAACAATACATTTAGATCTATTAATAAATAATAAGTTGGAAGAATATTTGCAATGCTTGAACTGGATAACTCTTTACAACTATTTTGCATGCATTGTTGAAATTAAACCCAGTTTGAAGCCATGAGGTAGGGGGAAAAGGGATCTTGGCGTTTATTTCGTTGTGAGTCGGTGAAACAAGAAAAGTTTGCTGGAAGAAAAGCGCAGCTCACTGACGAGGGTCGTTGCCAAAGAGAATTCCGTTTGGCGGGGTTAAAAATGGTGGCGCAACAACCCGAACGAACGAACGCGAAATCACTCCGGGAATTTTGTCCTATCAGTTTTAGACGCGTCCTTAATAGCCCAAAAGTAAATACTATTCTGACTGAGTGGAAATATAATCCGACAAGTACGAAAGTAAGCACAAATGTATGCAAACGTGCGAGAGAGCTCAATTTGAGGAATCACGTTTTTCGAGGTAATAGAAAAGTACGACCAATGTGATGGGGCAGGAAGGGTAATCATGAAGAGAAGTGGATTTAAATTTAGAGTTATGAAGAAGAAGGGCTACGTTTGGGAAAAAGATTGGGGAATTGAAAGGGACGAAAAAGTTGTAGCAGTTATGGGTAATCTTTTTCATGGAGCAAATGGTTTAGAATGATTGTTGAAAGTTATAAAAGATTTTATTACAATTATTATTAAATTTACATCAAAACTTATTGTGAATTATAAAATAGATTTTTATAGATAATCTACAATTTTCCTAAAAATAACAGAATAGTCTATAATTCTCTCTAGAATTTCTATTGATTTCTTCGTCCTTTTATTAGAAACTTTTATTTCATAGTTCCTTTATAATAAAATAATAAATCATTTCTCATCCGCTTCTGATCAGAGCTATTAGAGTTTCATTAACAATATTATTTTTCTAAAAAAATAGTGTTACAAGAATAACTTTAAAAGTTAATCTTTAATTTCATGATACAACGATTAAACAATCATAAAAGATCGGAGACCCAGTTTGAAAATAGAGACAACTGTATTTATGACCTCCCAGATACGGATTTACTTTTAACGAGCCTTTCAATTTAATGAGCCGAAACATCGCGAATCAATTTTGATTCCGTAGGAAACAGCTTTGACAGCTACCTCGCGAAATCATCGTTGTCTTCGTATAATATACCGATGGAAAAGAAGGCGTCCTTTTGCGTGGAAAAAATATAGTGATTGACGTTTATTGTCTACAAGGAAAAGGAGGAAAAGGATGTCTCTTCGTTTTTACAGAAATCGATGATGACGATTTCCAAGAGGATGGTTCACAAAACTTTATTTCATTTTTTTTTTAAACTTTATTATGAGAAATTGTTGTAATTTTACCAGAGTTATGTAATTTTACATAACTCTGGAAATTGCGAGATTTTTGTAAAACTATTTTGAAGAAACTGGTTTGTTTCGAGATGAGAAAATAGATTTAACAAAGACAGAGAAAATATTGTTAGAACATTTAATATTTTGAGAAATATTTTTGTGTAATCTAACAGTTAAAAATTTTTTTATGTCTAATAGAGATAATTGCAAGGAAAGATTGTATTTGAATAAAATAATGTTAACAAAATATTTAATTTAAATGTTGTCATAATGACAGATGTGACTTAAACAGATATTTCCAACTTTATTTCAAAGTGCAAACATTTATTCTCCGTTGAAGTCCAAAAAAGTCTGCAATGCTCCAATTTCAGCAGTTGTTTTAAAGTTTTATCAGACCTTTTTCAGAGTCCCCGAGTTTATCTCAATAGTATTAATAGGATTTAGTTGCGTTAAATGAAAATTTATTTTTTTTTTTATTCCTCTCGTCCATTTTCCTAGGTTGAGACTGCCAATCTAACGAACTCTAGTATTATCGTTCATTTTAATACTACGTTATTAACTGACTCGATAAAAAAAAAATTCATATTTTATTTATCTTGTCATTTAGAAACGAAAAGTATCTGTGGTTAAACCACAGATACTTCTCGTTTTAACCACATCTGTGGTTAAAACCTTTTTTTACGATTTTCCGGTCAATATAAACCCTGTTTTTTAAATGAGCAGTTTAACTTCTCGTTTTTATTTTTTAATAAAACGTCAAAACTGAATGACGACCTACTTAATTTCGTTTCAGTCGTTTAACCAACTTTGAAGTCATTATACAAAGCCATATCATGTCTCACAAAGTGCGACGCTCTATTAATTTCATAATGACCAAATTAAAAAGTACCATCGCGTTTATGTAATTCAGCACTGTTTGAACACTTTGCGTTGTAGCTTTACGCACTATCTGAGCGTTATTTGATAGTCAAAAACCAACATGTAAAAGTGCCTCTAAAAATTATACAAATAATTTAAATGTGAATTTTTAACAAATTTTTACATTATTTATGGTTGATAATATAGTAATTGCATGATTGAAATCAATGGGTTGATAATTGTTTATTGTTGATGAAACTTTAATGATGGTGTGAAAATATCCTGCAGATGATTCGTTGATGTTGAAATGATGAATAAATGATGGCATGCACAGATATTGGAACTATGAGTAAATATTGACAGGTTGCAATGTCTGGATGAGTTGAAATTGAAATAATCGGAAGTGATGACATGACACGTTGATGCTAAAATAATGAATATGTAATGATATAATGTGTCTATGACAGCCTGACGAATTGCTTTCAAACTGATAGCACGTCACTGCCACCTGATTACTTAATCACCCGAATGATTTCCTACTTTTCAACTTCATAAACTTTCTTTCAACCATTATAATATAATATATCCTTTGATATTCCTTTAACAATGAAACGCGATACGTTTCGCAAATATGTAAAGCCCCGAATTGTAACGCATGGAATATAAACAGGAAAATTCGCGATATATTTGCATTCAATTACAGAAAGCGGAATTAAGGCAGGCTAATTGAATCGCAGTGGAATCCCCGACAAAGTAACCCAGACCAGCCATATTTGCTCTTCATTGACATTCCCTGCGAAAAGATTACAGGTGATTTGTCTGAATAATTGCGCCAGTCGTGCTTATGAATATTCATGGTGGCGCTCTCCAAGCCCCGGCATTAGCCGACGCGTTTTCTTTGTTTCTCGATGTTATAATATTAGCGACCGAAAGTGCCCTTGCGAGCACCGTAGCAAATAAATAGCCGTCGAGTTGAAGAAACTTGTGACGTATTTCCTTTATTCGGAAGGATAAATTGCGTCTCGTTGCACTTCAGCCTCTCGGCATTACGTCGCGACAGTTGTACATTACGACAGTCTGTATCGACGACACAAGAAATGCCGTCTCTCTTGTTTCCTTTTTTCTATTTTTCCTATCCTTTTTTTTTTCATTTTTTATTGTTCATCAAGTTTTTCGTCCAATACTGATTTAACTTGGTTTTTCACTAAAGGTAGTTCCATCGGTTTGCTTAAAGGCATTATAAATTAAACTCGATTCAATTTAGTTATTTTTCAACTTAATTATTGATTTTGTTTTCTTTCTAATTAAATTGAAGTGTTCGAGATTTAAAATTTATCATCAAAATCAATTGAAACGGTGAAAAAAATTTCAAGTAAATTTTTATAAAAATATACTTTATTAGGAATTGTTCATTTCCAAACTATTAATTATTAGTATTCCAGATGTTTCTAATCAACGTTCGAAAGGAGAAAAGTAAAGTATTTCTGAACGTGTGTTCTTTCAATTTTCCCACTGCAGCACCAGGATACAGAATTCCTCTCAGCGTACTTTTTTGTCATAGATTTTTTTTTTTTTCTGCAAAAGGAAGCAACTGAATTCACCAATTGTCATTCCCCAATTTCGTGCTATCTCATCTTATTTCTCCCTTATTTCCTGTTCGTCTCTTCAAATTTGGGCCGATGCAAGAGAAGAGCTGAGCAAACGCTCGTTCAGTCTCTGTCTATCTTTCTTTTGTTCCCTCTCTGGGCTCGACGTTGCAAAAGTATATCACGGTTAATCAACGCGAATGTCACCGACCTCATTGATTTATGTGGAACGCCGAGAAGCCTGCCAATGTTGCTTCGAGTTGACTCTTTCTTGCTTTTTATCGCCAGTCGAGAGTAATGGACGTCCAAAAACTGTCGCACTTAGGACAGACGTCCTCGAGCAAAAACATCATCAATGACACGGCTTTTTGATTGGATTCGGCATCCCGTTCCAAACTGCCAGTTGGTACAATCATTTTACCGGTCGCTTGATGTATTGCTTTTCGAGGGCAAATACTGAATGATGAATTCCCTTGTTTCGCCGGGCAAATTTTCATTGCACGAGATCATATTGTTCGCTTCTGTAAACGAGCCAATTAAAATGATATCATTCTTTTAAATGGTTAAGTACAAAAGTTTTGTTTTCGTGTAGAAATCAGTAAATCGATACAACCGATATAATGTTTATCAATTATCTGTATATAATGATTAATATTCAACGATCAATACAATTTTAAACGTGCGCCAGATTATTATTACACAAATGTTATTGTGGCAACATTGTGCAGTCAAACTGGCAATTGTCTGTCAATTATTTAACCACATTAATAATTTTCACAAAGGTTCGACATTACTTTTAATCCAAATATTAATTGTATCATTGATATTGATAATATTAATTTCATATTTAATTGATATGTTATTGGTATGGTGAAATGAATTAATTTTAATACTATTTGTTCACAATGATGTTATAATTGAATGTATTCTATAGATAATTAATCTGCAATTATTGTTTGTAAACATTAATTAAACATAATATAAAATTATACATTTTGTGATAAATGTTTGTCTTCCTAAATAAAAAAAAAAAAAAAGAAACAGATAAAAATTGAAAAAAAAAAAATATATATATAAAATGAAAATCAGTATACCAAATATTTATGCATCGGTATTTAGAAGAGTAATCAATTGCAAATAATTTTGTGCACTCGAGGAATACAGCCGGCTGTTCAAAAAATAACGGCGATGAATTCGCAAACAGAATACGGCTTATCAGTAAGGCTGTATTTATTGCAATGGCGAGCGCGAGCCAGAAATGGTTCACAAGCTCTGCAAATGCCTCGTTCTACGACATGGCCGACCTGGTAACTGCAATATCAAGGACATTGCATTTTAATAATAAAACAGTTGCACTCATTGTGTAACTCGACTCTCTTACTTTTCACCAATTGCAAGCATTTGTTCACTTTTCCTTCGGCGTACTAACTTTTTATTGTATTTTATTGTTTTATATTAGTAGACAATTTTTGTCTGCTTTAATATTAGAAAATCTTTCTTCTAAGAAAAAACTTTTGGTGAAATGTCGTAAATTTTCTATAAGTTTAATTTTGTATTTCTATGTCAGTTTATTAATTTATGATGAATTTATTAGAATTCTTCAACTGCAGACATTTGTTAAGTTCGAGGGAAATTATAAAATAATTAATTTGATGAAATTGACGTGATATGATATGTGTTGTGTACATGATAACAAAAGCCATCAACGGTATTAAAGAAAATAGTGAACGAAAGCCATGGAAACGGAAAACGAGTAGAACAGCTTTTCATCGCGAGATAAATGCTCTTCCTTGGAGAACTGTAATTTGGAAGAAACAATTACAACATTGGTATCACAAGTTAAGATACACTTTAATAACAACCAATGAGAGAGGATAACTTAAAAAAAATATGACATTTTCTGATGATCTAAAAACTCAACTTAAATTCGCAGTCTTTATTACATAAGTCTTACACATCTTAATCCAAGATAAATGAACAATTTGTTTTACAACATTAATTTCTACAAAATAAAGTAGACTCAAAAAAGCATATAAAACTGCTTTCCAATGAAACCATGAATGCATGACGCGTGTGCGTAATTTAACTACGTTAAAAAAAAAAGAAAATGTTTTGATGTCACGAAATGTTTTGTTTTTTTTTTTTTTTTTTTTTTTTTTTTGGTTTTGCGAAAAAGCTTTTTTTCT
>JABFQA010001723.1:0-12889 GCA_022817065.1 Probaryconus sp. ZL-2020 | reverse complement strand
CACAAATTTTACGCAAAATTTAAAATTTCCAAACAAAATATAAATTGAATGAAATCTTAAAATGAAAAAGCTTCACCTTCTAACTCATGACGGTTTGTTTCAAAATTTGTCTCCATCTCACAATGTCATTGACAAACATTTAATTAATTTCGTCAGAATTGAATGTAAGGAATTCGCGTACAAATTTAACTCGTTGATGGTAAATAAGCAGATGTCGTTTTCAAGCGGCTGAATAAGTTTCTTAATCCGGGCATGATGATTGCAGCGTTCGCTACGAAACGCATTTCACATTCGTGTAGTTAAATAAGCACGCGGATGTCGCATAATGACGTGGATGCACCCGTTGCCTTGAACATACCAGAGATACCCTTTGATGCTAGCTTTATTTGGTGTCTGAACAGTGAAGGCGGTACTATTCACGACTTCCATTCGTGACGCTGTCCGTGTATAGATTCAATGTTTCGAAAAACTCGCTTTTTACCTCAAACGATATACACGTTTTCTAAATTGTAATTAAATGCATAATATTAATTCAATTACTAGACATTTGATAACACATGTAAATCAAACGGTAATTTAAAAAATGTTTTAATAATCTGTTGACATTTCAGATAATAATCTATACTATTTATTTTTATCAATTTTCTATGAAATTAATTTCTTTAATATACCAAATCAAAGAATAAAGTAAACAGAAATGCTAAAGTAGTTTCTTTATATTCCAAATGAATTACAGATAATGAAATGTTTCCAGTTCATCGTTGTACGTAAATTTTCAAATATTGATTTTGATTTAGATAAAAAAAAAATCATTATTAAACAATATGAAAAAATTAATCTTTACCAAAATAATTATCTACTAATGATCTGAAGCCGATACTTTCCAAAAGTAAACCTTATGAAACAACATTTAAAATAAAAATATAATAAATATTTTGTTTTTTAAGTCGATGCTTATCAATATTCATCTGTCTACAATTTAAATTTTAAATGTTATATATTATAAATATTTATGACGTTCTTATCGAAGGAATTATAATAATCACAAATATATATTTAATGCGTTGAAACAATATATTAATTCTTATAAAAGGAATACTTTTTCAATTGACACTATGACATTATTATTTATCATTTTTATACAATTTCAAAATCATTAAAAAATTCATAAACTCCAGAATCTTATTATCCAATACATCCTATTTCGTAAAAAATAATCAGAAGCAATAAAAAACATTGCAAACCGTATTTGGGATTTAATTTTATATTTTCTCAATTAATGTCTTATCAGTTATATTAATTTATTAAATTAGGATTTGAAGTGAACAAACTGTAAATATATCTGCTCGTAAACACTAAGTTCTAATAATTCAAACTCAATCATTTGAGCTTCGAAAAGTTAAAAATGATTCCCACTTCTTATACGAAATCAAACATATCTAAGAAAATGTTTTGCACGATAAAAATATTTTTTTCTAATCACGAGAAAGTTAAAAGTCAAACTCCTGCTCCAAAACTTTTTAAATGCCTCGAAATGTTTAAATGCCTCGCTCCGTAATGTTTTTAAACGTCAAAACTCTCAATAATAATTCCCGAAACAACAACAACACAAGCCAACGACTTGCTTTGGAGTTTATATCTCCTTTCACAGAAAGAAGCCTACAGAATCGCTCGAGCGCGAATAAAATCGCAACTCCGTTTCATGATCATTTCGAACTTGAAAAAAAGATTTTAAAAAGGAAACTTAAAAAAAATGATTCGATTCAAATATCTGTTTCAAAGTAAGTAGGTCCTCCTTCAAATCTTTCAGATCGAAAGCAATCATTTGACAAGACAACATTAAAAGCGTCCCCCTACCAAAGAAAAAAGAAAAAAAAATATAAAAAGAAATTTGTACGTGGCATCTGGTTGATCCTGATTTTAGTTACCTTGTTCTCGAGGACATCGACAAGGACGTACACGAGGAGCGATATTTCCTCTTCGTCGGAACCAAGAGAGTTGCCCTGCGTGCCGACAGTGGCCACATAGAGCGCCACCAGGTGCGTCGGGTTGTTGGCATTTCTCGCGTTCTCCTGCATTTTCGTTGATGTCTCGTCTCGCGAAAAGCCACCAATCATTCAATGTCGGCTAACAACAAGTGATTTAAACAAAAATCCACAATTCAAGCACAAGTACAAACGTCCACACAAAGCAGCTGCAGCGGCAGGTTGTACAATAAAATATATATATATATATGTATAGATATATAAACCATGCACCACGACTCCTTTTTTCTACCGGAAGATTTACGGCACAGGTAAACGAAGCGCGCGAACTGGGGGCGGAGGCGGATGGCTGCTGCAGATCAGCGCGACATGTTCCCGGTCGCGCCGATTTTTAGGTTACGTCCGAAACTCCGATTTTTCGGTGGCGATTGTGTGTTATCGGCCGACGTGGAGCAGCGCTAACGACGGACTAAGCTCTGCCGACGTTAGCTCACCTGGCGACGTCGCCCGTTCCCCTTTCGCCCCGCGCCCTGCCGCTGCTGCTTCCATAGCCGATGCACCTACCTATCTCGCTCTACCTGTCTGGTTTCTCTTTCCCCCAGTCCCGACAGGGGCGGACTTGAGGCCAGTCTGCTCAGGGTTTATTTCTCTCTCCAACCGATTCACCTGACGACCGAACTGCCGAGCCGAGTCGATCCTATGCCTGTTTTTCCACGATCCTCGTACCGTTTTTATTTGAAATTTTATGTTTCATCCTTTCGGATTTTTCAGATTTATTTGGTGATGATTATTTTCTAATCTGCTTATCGAACCAAATGATTTGGATTCATTGGTGAACGATAAAGAACTGATTATTCGGTTGAATTTTCGGTGCAAAGGTAATTTGATTTTTCAAGGACTTTTAATTTAGTATCATTTTTCACGATGTCTTCGTGAAGATCATTAATCGAAATAATTGTAAAGGAAGTAATTAACACTTTCAAAATTGCGTTTTCCACCTAACGTCATCGCGAATGGTGTAAAAATGAAGAAAAGTGTGAAATAAATTGTCAGATGTCACCTGTAATTAAACATATAATAATAATATGAAGACATTACTATTGATAAATGGCTACGGCTTTCGAATAAAACTTTTCTATTTGAAATTTATTTGATTTGTGTCCTTCTGTGTGTCTTAAATGACTAAGCTATAAATGAGACGGAGACGTATAAATTATCATACGGTTAATATATGCACAATTCAAAATTGCACGAATAACATTTAAAAGGTTTTAATTGTATGATTCCTCCCTTTCGCATCCAAATGATTCTATTTCAAATTCAGCAGCTTTTAAACAGTCCCGATCATATAAAAATCCTTGTAGAAAGACTTGGAAGTACTGAAATTTCAGGATTATAAATTGTGGATTAATCCTTTGAAAGGGTAAACAATTTTTGACACTCCGACCAACTGAATTTACATCCGCCACTGAACAATTATTTTAGGAACCCTCGTACCCAAATATAAAGATATTGAACAAGAATTTATAATTGGGAAAGAAAGGAATATGAAACAAACCGATAATGAAGGCCTTACAAACGATCGATATTAACAGGACATTATATATTTCTCCAAGTTCTTATTTATAATTTTCCAACCATAGTTAACAGTTAACTCAATCTTTGACTAATTTATTAAAATGAATAAACATTTTTAGATCCCATTAAAACAGAGTAATCTTTAAATAAATAATTCCAATAAATAAAATCCTTAAAAGGAAAAAAATTAAAAAAAAAAAGACTAATATATAAGGACGATGGGAATATAAATATCGCTTCTTCGTGCATACATTCTAGACCGTTCCGTGCATTTTAACCACGGCGAAAGTTCGCCGGCATCGCCGGAGAAAGACTTTTTCTAAACTTGAGTTGACGATGCTAGTCATCATTTATCATCGGTCATCTTGATATGCAAGGAGGAATGAGAAAGAGAGACGGGAATAAAGAGGGATAGGGAGAAAGAGAGAAAGACAGATGAAGAAAGAGAGAAAGAGGAGACAGGATTGCGAGGTGGTTTAGAAAAGAGCAAAGATGGCGGCGGAGATGGTGAAAGAGATGAGGAAGAGGGATGATGGTTTTTTCTTTCTTTTCTTTCTTTTTTTTCTTGTTTTTTTTTTGGGAAGCAAGAGAGATTTGGAAGGCTAGGTTTTGATGGTGGTTTGGAATTTGGTCGGGCACGCATCGGCAGTGAAAATGCGACGAGCGGTCGCACAGGTAAGGAGAGCCGGGAAGGGAAAGGCTCACGGTACTGCTGAAGCCAGTATGACCGAAGGAGCCAGGTGCACGAGCTAAGACGTTCCACTCGGGGAGATGCGAGATGAAGCTCTCTATCCCTTAGATTTGATGGGAGTTTCAGTTTACAGTCGCTTGATCCCATGAACCATAGGATTTACTAGGTTTTAATATTTGAGGAAAATAGAAAATTGTTTTTCTTTATTATATATATTAAATTGTACAGTGTACAATAACGAGCAAAGAATTTATAAAAGTTAAATATTCGGAGTAAATATTTCAGAATTTCCTCACAACGCAGGAAATCCTCTTGGAATCAAAGGATATTGTCGCAAAAACTTGATGATATCTTTTCAGTATATATTTAATACTTTTCCTACTGAAAAGATTATTTGAAAACATTATAAAAACATTCGCAATATGAAACGCGAAATTACTTTTATTTCGTGACAGCCAAACACACGGCGTGCACCTTTCTTTCTCTATCTAAGTCCTCGCCTCGTATCTGATGGCTGTTTCTCGTGTGGGTATTCGCTTCCATATGTGTGAACCTCTACCTTCACACGCATAACGTCACACATTCGCAAACTCAAACATTAAGATATCGCGGCGAAGATATACCTTTGTGGAATTTACATTGATGAATCAGGATTAAAAAAAGAATTTTGTTGTTTCAAGAGAAAGATCCTTGCCGGAGAGTTACTGCGCAGGCTATCCATGAATGATAATTTGAGGTGTGTTTGTGCGTACAATAGAGCTGCTGCCCCCGATTCGAAACCACCTATGTTCACACGAGCATAGTACGTTGCATGTCGGTGGATGTGTAAGTACGTAAGAGTTTACACGATGCTTTCGAAAGCGGAAAAGAATCTTTCTTCCAGCGTATCTACTGTATTTTCCCATCTTCGAAAATGTATGGGAAAGTATAAAAAACGGCCAACGATGACTTGGAAGGTTTTTCTCATGGTCCTTTACTACTTAAAAAAAAAAATCACAGGTTCCGAATTTATCCAGTGGAACGAATCCCCAATTTTTAAATCGTTTTTTTTAAGTGGCTTCGTCGGTGAGATTTCAAATAGAATTTACTCTGTTATTTCAAGATCCTTAAGTCAAGAGGATATCCTGGAAAATCATCTTCCTGATGGTTTGAAATGAAATCCTCTTGGCTTAAACAGATAATTATTTTTAAATTGTAAGAATTGAAATAGTAGTTGAGTTACGATTGTTTTCGTTTGACAAATGTAATGACTGTAGGCTCATTTATGAAGTGGCAAACATTGTAATTTGTTATACGTCAATAAGGGAAGTATGTTTATACAATAACTTATGGCTAACAAAAAGCCATGTGGCCCTAATGGCATGTATTTATTACACACTGTAAATTTTACAACGAAAATTTTTGCCCAACGTAATCGACATCGTTAGCACTCATTAAACAGATCCCTGAAGACAATCTAATGATAACGGGTACTTGAACTCATACGTATTCATGATTTTCTAGACTTTATTTTACTACGTTTTTACGTCACATTTATGTACATAGTTAACGCGAATGCTTAGAAATAAAAATTCACGATTAGAAAAATGTCCCCCATTCAATCCATTGCATTTTTTCAAATTTCTTTTATGTAATGAAGTAACCATTTAATTCGTAATTTTGCAGTGTAAATCATTTCTGAAGAATCAATAATATGGATCTATTCCAAAGATAATTTCTAAAGTTGTAATAAGTAATTGTTTAAATTATAAATCCTTGTCATGTAAAATAAAATCTTTTTTTCTTGTACTAACGCTGTTTATTTCAGTAATGACGGAATACAAATATTTACACCTGAGGAAAAAAGCTTCATTTTAATGTGACAGAAGGAAAATTTAAGTCAAAGGAAATTTATTGTATGAAGCTTGTTTCGTTTTGTACAGGTATACTAAAATCCAGAAATTCAACTAGTTAGTCAACTTGGAACAGGTTGTACCATCTTTTTTCAGTCGACAGGTCAAATGGATCGATCAGATAAAGGTCTAAAACTCGAAAGAAAAACTTACTCTTAGACACTGAAAATGGAATTTTTCATTCAAAGAGCCTTTCAAGCGGTCATTATGTATTTATTGCATCGTTCTGTATCTGCTTTGCATAATAAGAATTCAACCATGACATTTATATTTGAAACCGGGTAATATTTTCACATAATTATATCGATTTTGTTAATTTATTTAAATCCATATAAAACGTATTCAGAAGCCATTCGAAATTACTTAAGACACTCGTAAGTTTTGGCCGTATATTGCATTTTAATTTTAACTTTCGTTATGTCTTACGCGGCTCTGATTTTAATAAGAATAAATTGCTAGTTTTGCACAATTTCAAATTGCAATTGGTCCAAGAGAATTCTAATTGAAAAGTCATTTTGCAATTTATTTTGAATTATTAATTAACGCTGGTAATTACACGACAGTTTGAACTGTTTATGATTTATTGCAACCAGCACATACGACTCTTTGATTTGTACACGTGATCAATGAATCAATCATCTCTATGTAAAAATAACAATTTAGACAAGTTAATGATATTTATTCTTCCTTAATGAACGCACAGAAAATTCTATTTCTCACTATAATATCATGGAAAATGTTCTAAATGACTGTATCTTTTGAACAAATAACGAAAAACTAGATTTCAAGACCATTTTCAAACAAGACACTTTACGTATTCTCGTGTATTATTCCTTAAAATAGACGACTCAAAATTTATACTGAGAATATTGAAACATCATTCCTTGATAAGTAATTAGATAGACGTGTCAATGAAAAATTACACTGTCTGTCACGTTGTCTACTACAATCAAATTGTTACTTTGACATTTGTTTCATTTATTAAAGATTATCTCTTTTAACTTTCTTCTTATTATTACTGTCGCACCGCAACGAGTCAAATCGTAACGTCGAAATGATTAGAATTCATGAAATAATTAATAGAACATCCCAATCAAAAAATCTCAATTCTCTCTCCATTTAATGTTCCATTCCACAGAGTAACCTTGGAATTGTAGTAACCAACCTGTGCAATAATCTTTCTTCCCACAGAGACAATGCAATTTGTTCAATGAAATGTCTTTGTCTTGTTTAGTGTTTCTCGAATCTGAAATTTGATCGGCGAGCAAGCCAGGACCGAAACGGATTTTCCCCGGCAATGGTTGGCTTTTTCTTTTCAAGGTTTTTTAAACTTTAAGAGAGCAACCGTAGAACGGCTGTCTGCAGAACCCGTACCACCTTTCGCTATTCCCGAGACTACTGTTCCCACTGGTCAGCGAACTTCGCGAGAATAGATTCTTTTTTTTTTTCTTTCTTTCCTTTTTTTTTTTTTTTTTCTTTTATATTTACGATGAGACGGTTACCGTTAGGCGTACGGTGAAGCAACTTTTCCGGAATCGTCAGAGCTCCATTCATCGCAAACCCAAAGCAAAGCGTTGGTACGTTCGTTCGATCGAACATTTTTTCTTCTTCTTCTTCTTCTTCTTCCTTTCTTTCTATCGCTGTTCCTCTTCGGTGTATTCTTCGCGAGCGCATACATATATATTTCGATGACATGCGACTAAGACTTTACATAAGATTTAACCTCAAACTGTCCGTGACCTTGCGACGCGTCATTAGGAGAAAATAAAACGTCGGACGGCATTCGAACGGTATTCCAAGAGACCTTAACGCCATCATTATTTCGACATTATTTTGCCAATTTGGTAATTTGTGCAATTTTATGATGCAAATAGAATTTTTTTTAGGTACGGGAAGATTTTTTTATGGTTAATGTACGCAAAGTTTTCAGGGGAACATTAATTTGCTGAAATAATCTAGATGAATGTTGGACATTTTCATGAACCTTCTTCTTGCAGTTCCTGTGTCGTAAACTGTTTTTTTTTTCTTCTGCAAACTTTTTGAAAGGATTTAAAAGTGAATATCTTTCGCAAATGTAGGGAAGGATTATTAATAGTTGAAGCGCAGACGTGCTTTTAATCTTCCAGTTGAATTTGTAAACACAGAAGTATTTTGCATTATGGAAATGAAATGACGTATCCTATTATTTGTGAACTTCAAACTGCATATACTGAATACCTGGAATCATCTTTACAAATCATATTTATAGAGTTGAAAACGTCAGCGGGAATAGGAGTACTAAAATGAAAACAAGTAAAAGTTTCGTACTTTTTATATACCGTGACGCATCAAACGTGTCTCGCAAAAAAAGAACTTTTTGCGAAAATTTTCGAAACACGAATTTAAAGGAGACGAATAATGTGCCATTTAAACAACTGTTTACGAGCAATATACATTAGCTTTATTCATTTATATGGTAATGCTATAAACTCTGACGACATTATTCAGGAGAAATTTGTGTACGATTGTTTACAAGCGTTGCGTAAATTTATAATATTTATAATAATAATGAAATTTCCATCGATGATTGCTTGCCTTGACGGACTGGTGGAAAATAGGATTAGGCTGATCTTTCGTTAGACTTTATAATTTGTCGGAGAAAATTTAAGGAAACCATATCTAATTCAGCGGAAAATCATTGTACCTGAATAGCATTGTTTCAACTTCCCTAACAACGTGTTTCAAAATTCCCTAAACCATTCAGTAAGGATCACAAAATCAACTCATCGTTGGTGGCCTTCCAAGATGGGGTACACCTGCAAATAATTTGAACTCAACATTCCACCTTTCCCAATTGGCACATTGCAAATCATTACATTTGCCACCTGTTTTTCCAACACATACCAATCTCAACTTCAACTCAACTTAAAAAACCTTCATTGAAATCTCAGAACCAACATTCATCGGACTCCTAAATCTCCATGAAACATTGAAACACCGATCAGACGTTTCTTCGGTGTTTGCTTTCCATGCACGAAGGTATCTTTAAATTAGAAGCAAATAATGACGTTGTCTTTTTTTTTTTTAAGACCGTAGCATTCCCAGATAAAGAACGTTTTGCACGCGGAACAAAGATGTGGAACATGGCAGCCTTGAGCTGACGAAGTATAATTGAGGGAACGAAGAAAAAGCAGTAGAAGATCAACTTGAACTTCGGACGAGATTTGCTCGGCTGAAAATGAAGCATCGGAGTTTGTGATAGGAGTCGTAAGCTCCGGCGACTTGGCTCGCGGCGCGCAAAACTGCACGGAACAATGATGGACGTGTCCGCGGCGCGCCATTGGTCGCTCACCTGTTGCTCACGAGCTCGCGATTGGTCGCATCCGGCGGCCCGTAACGGCTGCGTTACCTGAGAGACAAGTGCACGTAACGCCGTGCCATGAGATTGCCGATTGCGCGATCCAGCCGGCGATCCTGAGAGACTGAAAATGACGAGATGACGGCAAAACTTTTGTGACCGACTTACGCTTGTTCTTCTTATTATGCCTTCCTTAGCTTTTTACGTTAATACCGGTTGGGCATGGATTTGAAACCTCTCACGTATACCATATGGGGCTTACGGTACCTTCGACTTTCCGCTTACCCCACCTCCGCGTTTATTCTACGCCGACCATCGGCGAAGCCGAGCTTCGTTCCTTTCAATGGGAGAACGTAATTACTGTATCTCCTAAACCCTAAGCTAATAAAACGATCTTTTACCTTTCTAGACTCTATCTCATTGTTCCGGAGAAAACGAAATTCATCAACAGTTAATTGCACTTCAACCAGCCTCGTGCCTGGGCCTTTTTAATATTCGAATACATTCGTATTTCTTTCGACGAATTATTGCAATTCACTTTGTCGAGTGAGACTTTTGTTCGTACTAAACATGTACGTGGTTCATGGATTTTATCATATTTTATTCTAAATGTTGATGGAAATTGGACCCATTGAGTTAATTTTTGAGGAAATTAATTTTGTGGGATAAATGGGATAGGATGTTGAAATTACGTAATGCTTGATTTCAGTATAAACGGTGAATTTCAATTGAACCAAATGATCGGACTGATAAGTGCCTCTTGCGTTTGAGATTCAATTAAGCAAATTTTCCTAATTAGAAATGTTAACTAGTCATTTACAGCGGACTGTGTGGGAAGTCGAGCTAAATTTTGCAGTTGATATTGTAGATAATGAGTATCTAAGTTAATTATAATTCAATTCGGTTTAAGTATCAGTATTTTATGTTTAATTAACTTAGTTTAGGAGAAAAAAAAATTGTTTTATGGCAGAAATTATGGTAACTAAAATTTTGCTTATTAAAAAGTCACAAGACTATTGGTATCAATTTCATGAAAAATTTCAAGAACGCTCGCTACATTATTTCAAGTAACATACTTAACGTGATCTTAAAATTTTTGTTCCTGAAGCAATCGCGTTATACGTTCTAAATTTGCATGCACTACAAAGTAGTATAGCCCCATGGCCCGAGGTGCTTATGCCATTACAGTCATGCTCAAAAGTCTGTGTACATATTAATTGTAGCAATAAATATCTTCGTAAAGTACACGTACACAATTCATCCGAGATAATAAGGCCGAATAATAAGACCAACTGTAAATGTTCTTTTTAAAAAAAAATTTAATTGTACAATTGTCACTTCTCGCAATTAATAATCTTTCTGCTTTTGAGTGTCATTGTCAAACTAATGGCTTCAAAATTTGTACGCTGAATAATAAATTAATTTTTCATTAACATAAGTACTAATAAAAATGTAGGCATATTCAGGATTGAATGTTTCAACTTATTAAAGTCAGACGAGTTCTCAACAAAGTTAACCAGTTGCTGCTAATAACATGCATATTAAAATAATTTAAATAAATCTAATTACATCAATTTAATCGTGGAAGCACCTTCAGGTAAAAGTCACAGCAAAATATGCTGATAATATAATAAATGTAAATTGAAATTTAAATAGCAAAATAAAATGTAAATTGTTCGTTGGTATGGAATTCGCCATGAAAAATGTGTATATTATGTTACGTGCAAATAAATGTACGACGAAGTTCAAGAATGCTGAAACAGTGCGTCAACAGGTCTCGAATACGCGTCATATGAATGCCTCAGTGGGTCTCTGTACTTTGAAGCGTTACATTTTCCTTCGGGATACGATGGGGTTTGTCAGACATGGTCACATCAGGCTTGCGGTACACCTCAAAAGCACCCTTTAAAAAACCTCCTTTTTATTTATACTCCAGTGAACACGGTTTACAATGTAGTCTCTGCATTATAAAACGTTTTAACAAGGTGAAAAATAAATTGAGCTAGAAATTATAAGAATATGAAATACGGTTAAATATCATAATCTGCTTATGGCGCAATGTAACTTGTTCATCGTATTACATTTAAGAACAAGTCTTTATGGTACAAACGAGGAATTTCAAAGTAGTTCATTAAGAAAATTATTTAATATTTTCGAAATAAGACCTTTCTAAATCAATTACAAAAAGAAAATCTCTACCTATAAACATTTGATCATTGTTATAAATTTGTCCCCTTTGATGTACTGATTAGAAAACATCTAATCTTTTCAAGAAAAATATACATTTTCATAACTTTCTTGTGTAATTTAATATGTGATTCAGATGTTAAGACTTTCAATCAAAACTGATACTGAAAGGAAACCTACTTTAGTTACAAAAATCTCCAGGCTACTAAAAGTCAAAGGAAAGATATTGAGATCACTTGAAGAATGCAAATAAAATGAAATGATATGAATTAATAAAATCATAAAATTACGTCTACGAAATGTGAATTTATGGTCAAATATGACTTGGCATAATTACTCGGTATGAGTTAATGCGCCAGCATTCAGTTATTTTCTTAATAGAATTTCAAGGATCATGGAAACATATGTCAGGGAAAGTGATTTTTCCTTCAGGATATAACAATTTAATCGTGCAACTCAAACGTCTAAAACGATGTAATAGCAAGATCTCTTGTGCTTAATGCTAACAAATTTATTCGATTATGCCGGCGAACTCTCTTGTTCTTCTGTTTCTTCTAGGCAGATCGGATCGATCGTCCTCTCTTTGCTACGGTTCATTGTTGTCAGCAAGAGCGAGAAAACAAACCAACAAATCGTCTGAGAAATATAGCTCGCTCGAAACTGATCTCAAAACAATCTCAAACCGCAAAAGGAATTTCTGACTTTCCCATGTGACTTGTTGACCGGAAGCAATTACAATATCCTTTACTGTAGAGTTGTTAAATTTTAGAATTATTCGGCAAATTAGGAAATTATATAATTTTGTTTATAATACCAGACATTTTTTTAAATCAATACATTGAATGGTTTTATTTCTGAATTTTTTCAAACGTGGGATTTATTTATTTTATAAAGGGTGATTATAATTAATTAATGATTTAATTTATACTATTTTAATTTAAATTATACTTTACATACAATGCATTATCAAATATTTAAACTTTAAAAATTCATAATGAATAAACAGTTATGTAAAAGAGGAAACTATCTTATAACACTGAAAGAAATTTAATGAACAAATTTCTATAGCTAATACTTGTCAGGTTTTATTGAATTGATTTTATACATTATACAAATTATCCTAACTATAGGAAAAATTTATTTAACATCAAATAGTAATTTAAAAAAATAGATAATATTTTATAATTAATGTTTACTATAAGTTACAGGAATTTTTCAA
>JABFQA010001722.1:0-12890 GCA_022817065.1 Probaryconus sp. ZL-2020 | reverse complement strand
ACAATTCACTTACTTGTTCTACCCAAACGTTGGTCGTCATCACTTGATTTTTTAAATTCTGTAAATTTAAAAATAATATAATATCAGTAACTGTGTCGTGTGTAATAATTTTTTTTTGTAAGCAATAATATATTTTAAATATTATACCATTTCGATTAGTTGAGATAATTTTAATCTCAACCATACTGTCAGTGTTTCAGTATTATTAATTACAGGACGAATGAGTCTGTTATAATTTGACAGTAAATCATCGTAAAGTCTTTTTGTATCTGGATTGGCTTCGTAACTTTTAATCATCTGCGGATTACCTGAAACTTTAGTTATAAATTCGTCAACTTCAATTTCTACATGGAAATTGATTATAATAAATATTACGACACATATAGTTTAACAAAATTTGTAAATAACTATAAAAGAATGTTAAAAAATAAACATTTATAAATATTAAAAACACTATAAAGCATCATGAAACAATGAAAAATGAAAAATATCTACACAGAGAAGCAATCAGTATTAATGTATTTGGGATACCGCCCAATAGAAAACATTGTCTGACTAAAGGCTGACTCTTACCACTTGCAACAGTGATGACGCCTACAACAGCGAGACCAAATAGTATCTGCATGTTAATTTGCAGCAGTGTAAAAATGTTAAAAACGTCAAAAATCCATCAATGAAGGAAATAACGAAGAATTTTTTCACGGCTAAGAGACGAAATGGTAAACTACTGTGGCAGTACTGAGAGAGCAAGTTTACAGAAGGGGCTCAGCATCCCCCATGTACCAAAATCAATATTCGACGCTAGCGCTTTTCCATCCTACCGCAGATAATGTCGTTATCACTTTTCATCCCTTTCGACGAGCATATATTTTTGTTACAATATATTTTGCATAAAACAATATAAACATCTATTATTATTACTATTATTGAAATATTATATTTTACATATAATTTATCAATATAATTCTAATTAAAATCATGGTCACTAATTGTTATTCACGTTAATTATGTTTTTTTTTATTTACTTCAAATATTTGTGCAAATTGTTGTAAATTGAATAATTGAGTATTTAAATAATTGATTGTATACGATTGGCATATAAATATCATAACAAAAAATTTTCAACGCAAACTTAATGACGACCAATTGCATGTAGCTGAATAATCGATTACTAATCATTTATTGATTGTCATTAGTAAGCACATGACTCATTAGTATGAAACGATATCGTCATTAGTACTTACTAATTATTGTGATTAGTTACAGTGTCGCTATTAGTATTAAACGCACTTATAATGTAACTCATTAGTTTTCACTAATAGTAAACATTAGATTCCAATAATTGAAATGCTATTAATTTGAACGTATTGGCATGAATATGTTGTAAGGAAATGAGGAATAATTTACCGAATGAATATCAAGAAAAGGGAATGAATCTTATGTGCGATACTTAATATGTAATTTTGCCAAATATAGGCTCACCAATCAGACATGGCTGAGAATAATGCAGCGCCATTGGACAACCTGTATATCGCTCCTATTTCCGTTCACTATCAGAAGGAAATTGCTACTTCATCAGCTGGCTCGTACAAAGATTAATGTTACTCGCGCTTTAGCTGTCATCTGCAAGCAAGCTCACGACACTGTCTCGGACATTAGATTATGTGAAACTATGGACATTGTTGCTGATATATGGTATTTCTTCGATATTAATCCTGCTTTCAATCTTTGTCACATATGCAAACGTTTGATATGGCACTTCTCAAAATAACTTCAAGTCATTTCTCTTTTCCACTCCATCATTTTCCCAGAGATAACATTACCTTTCCTTGGTAATTATTTCATTGGTAACAGACTTTATTAAATCTACATTTGGGATTCAAAATCAATGTACATATTCCAAAGCACAAAGCAACCAAACTGAGCCCACAACTGAGCCATTTAAAAGACTATTACACTTTTCAGAAACCGAACAAAATACTGTGTTGGATGAACAAAAAAATAAACTTTTTTTTTTTTTATTACCAGCAGTTCGACACTTTATCCCCCGGCACAAAGGTTAAAACAATTGGAGAGCGATTGGAAGGTAGAAAAATAACAAGCGTGGCAAAGGATTTGACAATCGGGCGACAAAAACTCGACAAGTATTGAGAGCGCCAGAGTGTCAAATACACATCTGCATGACTCTTGGTCTGGGCGCTGGAAAGTCCTCGAATCACTTACTTTCAGACTAATTAAAAATACCATACTTCAACAAGGCGTCCCTTGCAATTGCCAACTTTGTCGTCAAAGTTGCTTTGGGTATTCTGACTGCGCCCCACACGTGTTGTTGTGCTTAGGGTAACCCTTGAAACTGCTGAAATACATGAGCCAAGTCTCCTTTCCCTTTCTCCCTTTTCTCTCTTTCTCTTTCCCTAATGCACTCCTTCATTCTCTTCTTCTCCCTTTACCTCAATCGGTCTCACTTTCTCTCTCTCTCTCTCTCTCTCTCTCCCCCTCTCTCTCTCTCTCTCTCTCTCTCTCTCTCTCTCTCTCTCTCTCTCTCTCTCGTTCACTCTCTCTCACCCTCGGGCTAACGCTGTAGATACTCACAGGGATATGAACTCAGTCTACCGTAGAACAATTTATTCAGCTCCTGCAATGTAATAATACCAAGGCAGTACGCGACTACATACACGCTAGTACCATTCATTATTGCATTGTACAAAACTAGCAAGTATGTGGTACTCCATATAGAAACAAATATACAATCTCTGTAATAGAGGATTACGAACTTGCGTATTCATTGCTAAGTCAATGCGTTCGATAAATTCCAACCGCTTCTGCGACAAACTTTCTGTCTTTTCTCGATGCAACCACGAGATATTCCCTAAGATTTGTGGTAATTGTTGCCTTGTATTCGCAATGGGTTTAGCTTGAATGATTGGAACACGGGAAAAGTGGCGCTGCGAAAGAAAATATAAGAGAGATACTATTTGTTATCGAGAATCAAGAATATAATTTGATATTAACATGGATAAGAATTAAAAGACCTTCCCGTTTATTCGAATGTAGGATAATATTGAGATAATATAATTCAAACGGTGTCACTAATTCGAGTTACTCGTACAATCATTTATTAAAACTTTATTAATTTTATGTAAGAAACATAACGGAGAATTTACCATATTTAAATATACACACAAGACTATAATTCGTGCAATCGATTATCATGAGAACTTGCGCAAAGTCAGTGTCTTCGTTTACATTACTTTGACAAACTTCAAAAACTTTGATGCCAACTTTATACATCCTCCAAAAGATACACAGAGAGTAACACACGTTTTGACTTGTGTTAATAGTCGCGTTTGTCTTTTAAATGGTTTCTTTCCGTAAATGAGCCTGGTAATGTAAAGCGATAAAAAACGATAGAGGAGCATTTATTACGATTCACACTGAGATGAAATTCTTCGCGGTTTTTGTACATTGCGATTGAGGTTGAAGTTACGCTAAGGGAAATATATAGTTGTGAGAACCACAATGGCCACGAGTGGAAATTATAGTTTGAAGGGCTATAAAACTTTACTTCATTCTATTTATTCTTTAACACAATGAGAAAAATTAATTTTTTTAATTCTATTAAATTTTGACTAATTTTTAAACGGCGAACATAATTATTTTCAGGTTCTTCGTTGCATTAAACTTGCACAAATTTTCCGACTACATTTTTGCTTGATATTTAATATTTCAAATAATTTTCTAAAGTCAAATTGTTAAGAGATATTTTTATTCAGCAGCTCGACATGACTTTTTTGCGTAAATTGCAGAATTTTTAACGTACATTGTAAGAAAAAGCTGAAGGAAGTTTAGAATATGTGCTATGAATTTAGAGTCTACAAAATGTGTAAAATAAATGAATTTAATACATTTATTATATTTTCACATATTTCACGTACTTATATGAAATTTCATATTGAAATTCAAATACACGAAAATGTGAAAGTTACGTAGCGAAATATAATAAAACAGATATAATATCCAATGTAAAGCATACATGTATATATAATACATAGTAATATGCGAGATACAAGCATTCACGTATGAAATTTAATTTAGCTCTGTAATAATGAAACCATTTTTCAATAATTATTTTATAAATAATTATCTTGCATAGATCGAATTAATACCGTTTATTATATTCTTATATAAATAAGAATTTATTACGAATTCGTTAAAAGAAATTCAATATATTAAATCATACCTCGATTTTAAAACATATACGTAGCTCCTTAATTTGGCTCGAATTATATACGAAATGTATTTCAGCAGTCTACTGTATTTGGCACAGTTAAGGTAACAACTTTTCCCAGAATAATTATTTTTGTAATAACCCTCACTGCACGTCAGTTCCTGGTGTTAAGGAAACAATGACAGTGGTTAATTGTGAATGAGGTCTATTTTGTCATCACTCACCTACATAAACCTTAGACAAAGGACGGTAATAATTTATACAATAATTTCGACCATTCTGACACAGTTTCATAAAGGCGGACATTAGTGTCAGTGACTTTGCATGAAAGAAAGTTAGCTAATTGTCTATACGTCAGTCTGAATAGGGAATTTACATATAAACGTTAGGTACATAAGACAACGTGTGCTTGACCGAGGCGCGTTATTAACCCTTGTCACAGTCCTAGGTAGTTCCAGAAATTCGCCCTTTAGCTTAGTCAACCTTTTGTGCTCGGTGCTTGTAAACAGGATATACGTACAACGTTTACTGTTTCAGCTTCGTTTCCACAATCTGTCTTCTAAGTAACGCTATTTGACTACATTGTTATTTGCAATGCGGATCAAAGTTGCAAAGCAAAATGCAACCTGACTTAGAGATCGAAGCTCGAATGATTAACTCAGTTTATATTTCAGAATCCACCAAACGAACTTACGCCTTTATTGTCGAACTAAGTTCATTTGACTTAACTTTTCTGAGGAAGACGTTCTATCGAAATAAAACTTAATACGTTCCTTTGCGCTCGACCTGGATTTCCCGTTCTCCGTTGCAATTTCCGAAAGTATGAAATTTTTGTTTTCAGATTTATTAGGAAACATTTCTGCTTTGTCATTGAAATATCCAGAATGAAAAGATTTAATGAGAATTACACAGGTGAGTGTTACGATAGTGTGAATAGGAATAAATTAAGATTGACGTATGGAATCAGTTGTCACGGGCACCATATTATCACAAGTTATTAGGCCAATAAATAGTACGTAAATGACAATATCGGTATACATTACAAGTTTCGCTGATCATCACCTGTAAGCTATTTACATATTGCAGACTTAATTGGCCATTAATTATGAGTAATTTACATTTCACTGTGATTTCCTCGTAATTAATTCATAACAGCTTTATGTCGTAAATTTAAATTTTAATCGATTTCAATGTTGCGGTTGTTTATAATGAACTTTAGTTTTAGCAGATCGTTTTGTATTCTATTGATTCCATTAGCCAGTTTCATTTCACGAAGAAACGTAATTGAAAACATTAAATTTTCAGTAACATAATTATTATTTTGAGTCTCTTTCTCTCTGTTTTTTTTTTTTTTTTTTTTTTTTTATATTCTTTGTACCATATAAATGAAATGGGATAAGAAGAAAGAGGAAAATTGCGAAGACATCAGTTGAGCAATATTTTTTGAAATTAATAATACCTCAGTTAGAGTAGAGCTGTTCCTTGGTTCAACATTTTCAGTAGATCCTTATCTAGGATAAAGTGAAAATACGATGCCCTTTTAAATTAAAGTTTCACTACTCACCGACTGATCCGCTAATATTATATGCTGTTAGTGTTCCATGAAGCTTTTCAAGATTAAACATTCTTTTCCTTGTTCAACTTCAAACATTTGTGGGATCATCTTTGCATTCTTCAATTTTGCAATATTTGTGTACGTTAAATAATATAAATGTTGCCTTTTTTACGATCATGAAACATTTATATTCTGAAATAGTTTTGATATGTAAATTGAATTTGTTGTACTACGTTTGAATACAATATTATTAATTAAATACTTTTATTGTATGTAATTGATTTAAATGTAAAAAGTAAATCCCATCAATTTTTTTTGCATGACCAGTACAGATTGAACGAAAATGAATTATTTTTCACTGATAAATATTTTTAAAGATCTCAAATGTAAGCATACGATAAACAAATAAATAAATACAAAAAAAAAATAAAAAAGCCACGAGCAATTATTTGTCAATCTGTTGATGTTAAAATACATTTTAATCGTAAAAGATTAAAGCAAATATAAGCAAAGAAATCAATAAATAAATGATATAAAATTTGCATGAATGTTTGTTTTAACAAACTATCAGGAACGTGAAACGTAATCAAATTTATTAGCCACTGGTAATTTCACATTCATCAATCCTAATTCGTTCGCGCGTGATTTACATCGATTAATTCTTCTAATTTCCAAAATGTTGATTCCATCGGCAAACAGTAATCTTTGCCGCTATTTTCTTTTCGTCGAAAACATAAGTATAACAATGCACATTAACATGGCCAAGTAATGTAGCCAGTTATTCAGTGGAGCGAACACAAGTACAGAATCCGTGGTGTGTTACTAATAGGTCGACAACTATTCCCCATAGTCGTTTCTACCGTTGCCTACAAACAACACAACCACCGGTAGGGAATGTACGCGTCAACGAGTACAACTCTGCAAACGTATAGCTTTACCACGGACAGCATTTGCCAAGTTCAGAGCCTCCGAACGAAATATTGTAAAACCCTTCTCCTTTTTTTTTTTTTGTCCTCCTTTACTTCTCTTGCGTTCGTCTTCTTTCCGTGTTCGGTTTCTTAAGTCGCGCGGCACAAAAATAAAAAATGTAGAGTTCGCTGTCTCGACGAATTTCCGGGTCGCAGCGAATATTCTTGCAGGTGACTTGTATTTATATTACTTATGATACGGTCCTCCTACAGCGAATGCATATTTGCGTTCCGTTTCAGACGTACTGCAAAAATTTATTTAAGGCACGAATACGGTTTTTACGGAATTAGGTTTCTCCTTTTTTTTTTTTTTGATAAAATAACTGAGTAGTGCACTGAGGAAAATCGACTACATTTCTTTAATCCACAACGTCAGTTTGGAATATTTAGCATTTTCTATGTTAATAAAAAATTTAGTTCTCAGTGTTTCATTGAAATATTCCTCTGGTGTTTTGAATTTGTCTTTAATACGTTGATATAATGAAGTTTGTAATTGTTACGTGGATATTATAAAGACTGATCGTTAAGTTAACGTTGAAGAGATGCCATCATTTCTATGCGGCATATTAAATTCAGAGAAAGAAAGAGGACGCAGCGGAGACATCAAAGCATTATAAAAACGAATCACTTTAAATGTATATCTTCGTCACGAAATATTCTGTTTCATTCTTCGTTAACGCGTATTACACTGAACGTA
Organism: Probaryconus sp. ZL-2020; assembly: GCA_022817065.1. Lineage (NCBI taxonomy): Eukaryota > Metazoa > Arthropoda > Insecta > Hymenoptera > Scelionidae > Probaryconus > Probaryconus sp. ZL-2020. The sequence goes on along the minus strand of JABFQA010001722.1, from coordinate 5,442 downwards.
TCCTTGGTTTGCATTCAAAGTCACGATTCTGATTATCTTAGTAGAAAACACAAGCAAATTTTAGCATAGAGCTTCAATATATCTTGGGTCCTTGTCATCTTATTTTCCACGGGAAGAATTACTGCGAATTTCGTCACAAAGACAAATTTTAATGACTTTGTTTATTACAAACTATTCAATTTCAACATCTTCTTATTCTTCGGCTTTTCTTACAAGAAATGTTGTAATCTTATTAACATTGATGTAAATATTTTTTTTTTCTGTTCACATTCGTTAATAATTTTATTTGAATATTTCAATAGGAACATATCCCTTAATTAATTCAATAATTTCGTATTAAAGTTAATTGCTCGTCACAATAATGTTCGTAATAATTTGAGCCGATTTAAAATTAACACGGCTGGTGAATTAAACCGAGACTGTTGCTTTAATATAAGTTTGTCTAATGTTGTTTGCGCGATTGTTTCTACATAATCTCATAATTGTTTCAAAATCACGTTTTGTTGTCACGCTTTCGTATTGTGACATTGTATAAAATTATCCAAAGCAATATGCTGTGAGAACGGAAGTTTGAAAAATGTTTAAAATTAATGAAATATTTTACATCTTATTATGCAAAAGCGTTACATTATTCTGCGTCACCAAATTCCTTCTGACTTTTCTTTTTTTTTTCATCGCTTTTTTTTTATCTAACGCCAACTTTTTTTTTCGCGTTTCAACATAGTATGCTTTCTTTTTTCTTCTTAATTAACAAAATTTCATTCCGTCAAATAATGCAACAAAAGCTGTATGAAATTTTTTTCGCAGCTTTCTCAGGTCACAAGTGTCGGTTCAAAATGAACATCATCTCCTATGAGATATTAATTAGCATTAAATGGAATACAATGATTTGCATTATTTTCTGTTTGTGTACTTTTCAGGCATTCGTATTAACTTTGTATTGACATCGTATGAATTATGCATGGTCAACGTATAATATTCATTCTATGGCAGTATGTGCATTTCAGCGCACCTTTATTTACGAAACAGATATTACTCTCACATGCTTGTCCATAAATCCACATACTCAGTAACGAGAACGCACACATATGCTCAAGTAGAGTTGTGCTACCAGTTGCGCCGTCGTTTAACTTCGTTTCTGTTAAAAGTCGAGACAAAGCAGAAAACGAACTTCTTTAATTGAGACGAATGCTTCTTAAAGTTCACCGATGTCTGACATTTATCAAGTGGTCAGAACTTGTTTCAGAGTCGGGCAACGTAGATTGCTTCAAATTCTTCATATGGATTATGTCGACCGTTCGAAATGCTTTTCAATTATGATTTACATTATTGAATATTCAATAAATTTGGCGATCACTCTTATTTTAATGAATACGAAATTGTCGAATGGTTATTACGCTCGCATGTTTTAGAGGATGATTTAGTTATTTTTTAACGCCAAAATAATTGAAACAAAAATTCCTAATCCATAACAAACAAAACAAACAAAAAATTAATATCAATCCAGGATGATTGTGGCCACTGAAAATCTCACGACGAAATGATACTAACGAAAAAAATAATTCCCCTTAATGAAGAGTTTCAAGTGGTGTGAATAGGGCTGGTAATAAATTGCAAATTTTTCGCCCAAGTTCATGCGCATGGCATAATACTAATATAGAGCTCTCGAAAGTGTAGCACTCTTCCAAAATTGCGAGCAAGAGCCAGCACATGTGTATTTTATACTAAATAGTTCAATGTCGGACCAACAAGCAGATCCACTTCGGCAAATGGTTTCGGTCCATGCCAAGTTCGAAAGTTTATGGAAAAATTATTCCAAGCTAGTTTGTGAATGTTAAGGGACTCGATGGAGTCAGTCGTTTACACGCAGCCTCGCCCTTCGACAACGGCCACCGAATAGCTAATGAGACCCGGCTTCGAGTCGATAAAGATGTTCGACATGTTAATTAAATACACGTTTTGCGAACCTCGTTTGTACTAGCAATTACCGATTCCGAAAGACCCGCAGCGCAAAAAGAATACACGAGGGTCAAATTCATTAAAGCGAGCCCATTCGCCACGAACCGTTCGAGTCTCGCTTTCGTAATATTAGGAGAATGATTGATCGAATGTTAAGGCGGCTATAAAAAGTACCTCTCTCTGTGCATAATCAACGAATAACACGGGATATGCTTTTACGATGTACTTTTTTAACGCGAAGAAAAAAAAAAACAGGTCCAAAATTTTTCATAAACGACAAGTGTTTAACGTTATTTTGTCTTTGGAAAAATTTGACATACGATTTTTTTTTACCAAAAGGATAATATATATTTAAATAGATATATTGTCTGATCTTAATTATAGTTACCAAACAAAGCAGGCAATTTATTCGCAATTCTATCGCGTTTGTATAAAATCTAGTATATAATTATGAAAAACAATGCTTCCGACTTTTTAACGATCATATGATATAATGTATTCATGATGAACAAAATAAAATGAAAATCAGAAAGTTATGTCAGGGTATTAATAAGATAATTTATGCGCAAATATCCTGAAACAATTCAGCCTTCAATCCTTATAAATACAATTCTACAATTCGTTAACGTATTCAAATTGTATCGAAGTGTGTATATATATATATATATAAATTTTAAATACATTTTTCATCCACAGCGTCCTCATTTCCGTCGAAAACTTTAATTCGATCCAACAATTACGTTCGACAAATGAAAACGTACGGCAATGATAAAAGATACAAATAACTGCACCGCTGAAACGTATATATATCAACGAGAGAGCGCAGTCAGAGGCCACGTATATCAAAATATGTGAATGGCAAATTTATTAACGAAATACAAAATGCATAATGCAATAACCTCGTTAGATGATAAATTTTATGGGCATAATGAAATTGTCATGCTTATAATATCGTAACATTAGAAATAATATGTGAACGTAATATGTTAGTAGAAAATTTGGGAGAGGGGGGGGGTGCAATGAATACACGCCAGTTGCATAGTAAAACCACGACTGGATGCGTAGGAGGAGCGCATGAAAGTTTTCGAGTGCCATTCACGAGCTGTTTAGTGCTTCGTGTCAGAGAGCACTAGGAAAATGTTACTTAACTGTTTTAAGACCAACAGGCACGCGAATTTTCGCGGCTTCCGCGGAAAACCGTTTCGGCTTCTTTCAACTGCGAAAAAAAAAAAAAGAAAACAACTGCGAGAGGCTCGCGTATAGACAAGTGTCAGCCAAGTACCATATAGGAAGTTGTTTTTCCCAAGTAGCATAGCCGAATAATACGAACTCATTACTAATTCGCGATAATGTTCGTGTCATTGATTTATTTCTGTTTACCTATACTAATTATCATCGCTAATCATTATCTCTGCGAATGTTCAAACAAATTGTTAAGTCAACTATTGATTCTGACGCAAATTTACATAACACAGCGTAGCAATAAAAGCTAGTAATAGTTTGAAACAACATCTGTAGCAACAAATACTTATCACTAAGCAAATACATATTTATTTGCATATCAATAATATGTATATCGTGTCGCGATATATCGTATATCGTGATATGTTTGACACAGGTTGACACTGCGCGTCGAGTAATCTACCAATCATCTCAGTATTAACTGAATGACAATGGATTTGGAGGGGGAGAAGGGAAGCCCCGCAACTGGGAGAGTAGCGATTTAATGGTATAGTGTTCAGAATTGACTTACAATTCAAAGCTCAGCAAACTGTGAAATTCAAACCATCTGGTAATTAGTGATCAGGGGAATCTGCGTGGGCTTAACTTCGTTCGATTGTCGTCCTTGTTTCAGTTGGCTTTATGGCTTTCTTTTAACCATTGATTATTTCAAGCTTGTCATCGCTTTTCAAGCGACTTTCCGTCGTGAAATAACCTCGCGATTTTGACATCTAATTAAAAGTTTTATGAAGCATTGTCGCGCTTGTAATTTTTATGGACAATATTCTTAATGAATGTATAAACTATTAATTATTCGCGATCGATAATGGTTCGAAGGATTCATTTTAAACGATACGATACAATTGTTAATGATATCTCTTTAATTTGCCGAATAAATTAGAAATACTTGAATCATATTATTAAAAGAGCTTCAGCACGAGATCAAGCAAAAGACATTTGTGGCTTTTATTAATGGATTGGAAGCGATTCGGATGGTAAGATAAATGAATATTGATCATCTACTTTCCACATGTGAGGAGATTCGTTACTGGATCCCCAGCTTTTATATCAATTAAATAGTCGGGTACATGGCACTCGCAGAACCAAATTGCCAAATTTCAGCATTGTATTCCGAGATAGATAATCCAAGTTTGGATTAGTTCGTTTCACAAGTGAGTGGAAATCCCACATTGCTTAAATAATGTGATATTACTCATACACGCGTTGTCTTTTATCTTTATTTATTCGACCTTTCAACAGCGGCACAACGCAACAATACGTCCATCAGGAAAATGAAATTTTGCGAAAATATTCTACTGTTTGTCGGGAATAACTTTATGAAATAAAAGTGCTCATCGATCGAATGAGGGAAATGGGTACGTGGGAGGGGGAGGGGGAGGGTACGATTTTATACAATTACACGAATACACGAAAGTACAAAATATTTCGCAGCGGTAAAAAATGTTGGCTTTGATTTTTTTTTTTTTTGCAAAATCCGGTTACAAAGTGTTGCGATTTTTCGTTGAACCGTGTAATATTTGATTTCAGCTAAATCGAGCTTTCCTGACACCCAGTTAAACGCGCCAATTTTTCTTACATGAGTAAACGCGCAGCATCTTTTGGGCGTCAGCGAGCATTACGTTTAGCAAAGGTTCACTTGGTTCTCGTGTTGTGAACTGTCTTCGATAACATGAACGTTCAATAAGAATATATTCTATTCCACGATTTAAATTATAATTTGAGGGATAGTAATTTTGAAATGGTGTAACGATTAGTCTTGGATTTTGTGTGAGAAGTGGTATTTTCCAAATAATTGTAGTTTTATATCATCCGTGAAATGACAATACGAATGTATTTCTGTGGGTTCGCCCTCGCCATTCTCACAGAGAACCTTATTCAAGTGTACCGGTACGGTACGATTAACCGGGACTGTTCTTGCGTATAGTCATTGCGGGCTGTTGCATCCTCGAATTTCGTAGTTTCAGATTCGATTCAGTAGAATACCACAAATTTCTTATTTGTCTAGTTGGAATGTAAGAATTGCAAATGCACGTCGATATTGCACGTAAAATTTATGTAACTGTTGCAAATTAAAATACAGGAAGAACATTTACAAAGGAATGATATACATTTGAAAGAAACTTTTATGATTAACAATCAAATACAAAAAAAAAAAAGGAATACAAAAATTGTATTTAATTTTTTTTTTTTGTAAACTAAATGAAACATTAAAAGTAAAATAATTTATGAAGATAAGCAAAT
>JABFQA010001721.1:0-12891 GCA_022817065.1 Probaryconus sp. ZL-2020 | reverse complement strand
TTTGTAAAAAAAAAAAAAAAAAAAACAGTTTATTGTATTTGGCTGCTAGTTTCATAATGTTTGCAACTACTATTTTTATCAAAATTTTATTTTTTTTTTGCGAACGGATGCAAATTCTTTTTTAACATTCTATTTGATACAAACACGATTTATTAAATTCTCTAAGTAATCGTTAAGTAATTTTGCAGTACCAAGAAATAAAAAAAGAAAAAAAATGTTCTTAAATCTCGTGCCACTGGGTACGTGCCAAGAAGATCTCATCTTCTCGCGTGTGATTACCTCCATGTTAAGGATCGGTGAACCTCTTCGACAAGACTCAAATTCACCGGTACAAGTGGGGTAATAACCGTATGAAAGGGTCACAATGGGACCCGACATACCGCGGACGTCACGAGAGAAAAAAAGGAGTAATAAATATATTTTGACATGGGAGAGCCTCGGGCCACAGTCCGACAGTAGGAGAAGAGAAAAGAAAAGAGGCGACGTTTGCATCGAGCGTTGTCGGCGGTGATGCCGAGAGAGCACAGAGAGACCACCTTGCCAGGTGCCACCTTTGTGTCGTCGCCGAATTATGCTACTGTTGTCCTTTGCCTTGCAGTCAAATATTATAGCAACAACTTTAATGTTTTCATTTGTGATGGGGTCGAGCCGCTAATTCCCTTCCCCCCCACCCCCCTTATTTATCTTTTTTTTTTCACATTGTCCCTTTTATGCGTTTGGTGGTCCGAAAGACAAAAGTTGAATAAACACCAATTCTCTGCTGTTTTGAAAGTTTGAGAAATAATGGTACTTGGTGGTATTTATATTATTTTGCCGGAGATTATTCTCGAGTTGTCTTAAAATTGTATTCGGATATATAGAATGAGTGAGAAGAATGAAACTGAAAAGTAGGGGAGTAGGTTTGAAAAGTAGCTTAAGAGATCTTTTGAAATTGCAATATAATAAGTGAACTAGAAAATCTTTCATAACAAAGCATAAATGTTAATTGACCATAATTGTAATTTAGTTCATTGTGAAAGAACTAATAAATTAATGAATACATATCGTTGCGGTTCATGGCTCATATTCCATTTTATCGAACCAATAAAGTCGCCTCGAATCACTTATGGATTAAGTAAACAATTAAAACGTTGGCTTTAACATTTTCTTTAATACACATTAAATTAAATTCCACATAAGTTACAAGTACAAGTTTATTCGAATCAGTGAATCTGTACTAACTATAGTGTTCTGAAATAATTGTTGTTAAGTGTAATGTCAGCGGTTACATATGTATCTAATTAATGGGCAATATTAATATAACTGCAATATAAATAACTATTAAAGCAACATTGTAAAGCAAATAATAATATTAATTATTATGCAGTTATGCAATGTATACAAATTATCAAATTAATCATCGGGTAATAAATGTAATTATCAAATGACTTTTTATCAAAGTGATTTTTTAATTTGCTAAGACAATATTCAATTATTCAAATTTTAATTATACGTTCTCTGTGACACAAAAATCAAATACATATTTGATAAATCAATTATTCATGTTGCCTTTCATTTAAATTGCAATTTAGAAAATTCATTCGGGATTATTGTTTTTCATTTTTTCGTTTCATTAAATAATGATGAACGATGGATTTAAAAATATAAACGAAGAAAGAAAAGAATATAAATACAAGGTACAGGATTTGCACCTTACTCTTTTCCTTCCTGCTTTACTGACTTACAGTTAAAACATTAATTTCTTTAAAATCACCGTGTTTGCTAATCATTAATGGTCAGACTATCTGGAGGGACTATTGTTTTTATCTTATCTCTTAATGTTCCTTCCTGATGCACTGATCGAAACTTTAACAACGTGCCTTACTTCCGCTTACACGTGACTTTAAATCCAAGAATCGTGTTTCGATTCGCTCCTCAAGTGTTCTAATTACATTGAATTGAAATCAACGTCTAATCATTTAAAGCAATCATTAATTTTTATTACTATAATATTATAGTAGTACTTAATTTTCTGATTATTGATACAATGAGGATTAAACAAAAAAAAAAAAACAATAATAAACGACAGAAAAGATTACAAAAACAACTAGACAGATTATCTTCTCCGAAATGAAAACGACAAAGAGAATACGACGATACATTAAGATCTGAAAAAGGTGGAAAATCGGTAATAGTCGGATTAGTTGATCGCATTGCAATTTGTATGGGACGATGCGTTTTTAACGATCGTCATGATGGATGAGATCGAGCATAGCGTGCAGTCTTCTTTCGGCTGAAAAATGATGCCGGTTCGTTCTGTTTCAATCGCTTTGCTTCTTGCTCTCTCTCTCTTCTAAGAGAGCGAGTTTCGTGTTTTCGCGACGCACAATGCGCGCCACGGGAGCCGCCGCCGGCTCAGGGAGAGCATTAAAAAAAAAAAAAGAAAAAAAGAAAAAAGAATAGAAAAATGTCAGAAGAGAACGCAAAAAGGACCTAGGTACTTGGACAATTAATAACCCTCTGTGGAATAATCATTTATCGCGACAGATTAAAACTTCGGGTCATTTGAAGGTAAGAGAGATTGACGTTACGTTCTCTCCCTTTAATCGGCAATGTTCAATTTCAAACTGTCTGTTACGAGATCTGCGGGAAAGACGAAATTTCATTTCGTCGAAAGAAAATGGTTCAAGTGGATAGGGCCGTTTGAGATAAAAATATTTTTTCAACGCCGGAGGAAGAGAAATACAAAAAAGGACCAGAAGAGAGAGAGGGAGAGAGGAGCTCAGAAAGGATCTAGGTACTCGAACAATTAATAACCTTCCGTGGAATAATCATTTATCGCGACAGTTTAAATCCCGAGGGTCGTGGCGAGGGAGCGAGGGAGAGACCGTCGTGCGGAAAAAGGAAGAGGAGAGAAGAGGTCGTGCCTGGCGGCGACGCGTCGGCTCAGGAGATGATGCCAACCAACATTGTTCGGCTCCGCGAGCCGTGACCGATCTGATTTTTAAGGGGCGACCAGCCCGCGCGCGCGTCCCGGATTCCAAACGATCCCGATCCAGAAAATTCCACGTCACTCGTGGAGAAACTCGCAATATAAGATGAGACACGCCGATATTCAGATATGGAGTGGAGAATGGAGGTACACAAAAAATAGAAATGAAAAAGAAAAAAAAAAGAAAAAAAAAATAGCCGAAGAGAAAGAGAGCTAGCGAAATAGGAACCCTTTGTACTCGAGGTGTAACGTCTTCCTCTTCATTCGACATGCTCGAGTATAGACAACTGCAATTCCACGCAGCTGCGGGTAGTCTTGATGTTAGATGATGCAGCTGTACGCAAAACGCAAGATGTCGATTACTTTTTACGATTAACGTTGCGATTTGATATAGTTATGACGCAAGTTCGTGATAATGTAAAATTCCGGAAAAGTTAAAATATACACCGAGAGAAAAAATAGTCTAAAAAGTACAACTTTTAATTATACTGCGAAGATATTTCAAGGAAAACATTTTTTTAAGTATAAAACAGAAAAAAAAAATACAAAAACAAATGTACTTTTTACAAATATATTTGTGATTTCTGTTTTAAAAAAAATTTTTCATCTCTGAGATGTCTTCGTAGTGAAATCAAAAGTTGTACTGTTTAGACTGTTTTTCCTTTCAGTATAAGAAAGAAAGTTTTGTATCTTTCTAAATGGTCCTAAGAGAAAACGATTTTCCGTTAAATTTCTCATTTACAAAACGTTTTAATTGACCATCGGGTAATCAAGGCCAACCCAATAAATCACCATGCATCATGTGCAACAACAATACTTAAGCAAATTTTTTGGTGTTTTCTGTTACTGTTTGCCATTATCCTCACAACGAGCACCTATTAAAATTAGCCATAATAGGTCATACCGTTGAGCGGTTAATTTCCTTAATCGAATCTCCCGCATACCACGCGTGAAATTCGTTATTCAATTAAAAGAGAGCCTGACTCCGATTCGGAACACAATAGTTGTTAAAACGAGAGAGGCATACAAAAAAAAAAAAAAAAATATCATATACGGAGCTCGGAACAATGAATGTTAATTGCACATTGTCGTCAACGGTTGTTGGATTTCGTTTTTCGTATCGACTTTAATTTAACTCGATCTGTCACTTTTAGTGCTTACCATGACGAAATAAATGCAAATGCTAACAACAGAATTTGAAGTGGGGTTTGGATGAGAAGGGTCGGGGTGAGAAAAAAGATAAAAGCCCATGAAAAGAAATGAACGCGGTGTTTAATGGTGCGTAAACAGGGGGCTCCAGTTTCCTCGACCCCAAGTATACGCGATACAATTTTCTTGTAACAGTTAGGGGTAAAATGGTACTCCATTTTTACCCCCGTGTCCCTGTTCTGAATTTGGAGCAGGTACGATTGACTTCCTTGCAAGCAAGTGTCGACAAATATTGACTCTTTTAAAATTAGGGTAAGGGACTTCTTATGTGAAACCACACATTTAACCATTCAATTAAAGTTCAGGAGTGTCGTTGAATAACTCTCCGGTTACGTTGTTATGGGGTCAATTTTGTACGACTTCAGTTTCAAGTGATTTAAAGTTGAAACAAAAAATCACTCTGCGATTGTTGTTGATTCAAAAGGGAATCGAGTGGAATTTCTAGCCCTATTTAAAATAATAAAGAGTTTTTGTTTAAGTACGTCTTTTAAAGAAGCATTTGAATGTAAATTGGAAATATTTGTTGATCTGAGAAGTGAGAAACGAATGCCTTTGAAATTTGTCTCGGTAAATAACAGGCATTTATATTCGAGTTGAGAAAAACCGTTTTAAAATTTTCCCTACGCGTGAAAAAAGACGATTATAAATTTTAACGAAGCTGCCGGCTACTTTACAACTGAACGAGATTTTTGCCCAGCGGTGACTTAGTAGTGGACTTGGCGTAATTACAACAAATAAATGAGGGACTCCTGCGTGTCATATTATCTGCCAGCTCTAATTACGAGCTCTCTGAAATCTCGTTAAAATACTCGAGCACCCTCGCAAAAAGTCCAACTGGCTATTCTCCCATCCATTACATCCACTCCCATCTTGTCTTAAGCGCAATTGCTCCATGGTTATCATTATCTACTCATTGATTTACCAAAGAAAAGTATCTTCATTTTTTTGTTTTTTTTTTTTTTTTTGTTTTTGTTTTCCCTTATTAATATTAGCAATAGAAACTCTGTATATAATAATATAACAATTCCTTCGCTCGAAATTACTGTATATGATGATTTTATTTTATTTTTTTGCGACACTTAACTTTTGCGAAATCCCAAATAAAAGTTTGGTCGATAAAAATTTGACGTTAACTATTTTTTATCGTGCTATTTTAAAATTCTGATTCATCGCGAGCCGTTCGAGAATATAAAAGGCAGATGTGTCGACAATACCAAAATGCAAAACTTCGAAAACCATAATGTTACAATTTTATCAGATCACGGTCTAATTTTATTCACGTTCGTCCCGAAAATATGTCGGTACGAGGATGCTCCAACGCATGGCAGATGGTCTCGTTGCCGAGATAGTCTTGATTTATGGCTCATCGTCACCAAGAAAACGGGTTTCGCTTTGGTTTGGGGACTAATGATGAGAAGAGATGGCGCCCTAACGGTCATCGACACGGGAAAAGTCTCTCTTAATCGAACGATCTTCGAAACGTTTTCAAAGTACATCGTCGAGACATTTATGTTTCGCACGAATTTATATTCTTGCTTTTACTGCCTCGCCATAACATCGGTGTGTGTCAAAAGTATCGAAGCCAAAGAATTAACAACGCATAATGCGACTTTTCTGCACTTTCCAGCCAAATGCTCGCACACGGCGTCAAATTAAATTACATTCGCATTTAGTGCGAATTCAAATTGCAAATTACCATTCTGATTCATTCGCAAACAAAAGTATTACGTATAAAGTACGTAAAATAAAATCGCACTTTTTCATGAATTAAATTGCCGAGTTAAAATTTCTCTTTTTCTTTTTTTTTTCTTTTTTCTTTTTTTCTTTTTTTCTTTTTTTCTTTTCAGTTAACTCAAGTAGGATATATTATAATGACATCCCAAAACAAAGAGCCTGTGTAATTATTATATAAAAACAATTGCAAATAAGGAAGAAGGCAAATTTACAAAATGCCGTAAATAATTTTAATACGAGTTTGCAATTTCTTTACAAACGCATACGAAAATAACGATGACTATTGAAAGACAATTGAAAATAAGAAAATGAGAAAAAATGTGAAAAATTTATCGTTAAAAAGATTTTATGGTGAAATTCAATTAATTAATCCAAGAGGGAACAATTAAATAATTGTTTAAGAACTATTGGAAATGATTTGAGCCGCTTAGCGTTCAAGTTTAATAGAATTGCGTTTTACGGCCTTTTTATATAAGCGACAGTTAATGCGACTTTGAATTAATAACTTTTTATACAAATATAAATTCAGCGCTTATTATGTGAATGCCATTTAATTACATTGTATTATGCTGCACACACTGTTTAATTCACTCGGTATGAAAGTCACTTTATTGCATATTTCGCCAATTTATTGTCCATACACTTTGTACAACTTTAATTGCAATATTTATTACTGAAATTTATGTCAAGAGTAATCTGATCCTCTTTTTACAAATTTAGCGTTATTTAGAGGTGTGTGTTTAATTAATTAGACGTTGCTAAATCATCATTATAATTCGTTGATATTAACGATATAAATTGTTAAGAATAAAATGTTTATCATTCATGTAAATCGTATCCTCTATACATTACAAAATTGTTACAAAAAGTTCAACAAATTCATTCACGTTTATATAGAATTTAAAGGCACGACACGTTTTTCTAACAATTTCATGGAAAAATCATATCTTTTCATAATGTTACATTTTTGAAGATCCAAGTCATTTATAGGTTCTAATTTAAATATTAACAGATACGAGAATTGTCATTTTCCAAAATGAATTCCACAGAAATCCTTGGAAAACAATAGACGGTATTATTTGTCCAACGAATCTTTAAATTTCAGTAACAAATTCATTACTGGGAATTTTAAATAATATATTCAAATATATTTAGAGTATTTTGTAATCTTTATACTTTTTCCCTCGAAAATGATTCCTTAGAAATGAAGTAAACGACATTTTCCTAAACTCTTTGAAACTTTTTTCTTCCACGCGAATAAAATACCTCGATGAAAGAATTACTAACTTTCAATGGTAAAATTCACGCGTTGTAATTGTAAATTAAATAGAAAACAAATTATTTCTGAGGAAAAATAAATTGACTGAAAGATTTTTGTGTTCCAGATGAACCAGCAATGCAAAGTTTGCGGAGAGCCAGCAGCAGGTTTCCATTTCGGGGCGTTCACGTGTGAGGGCTGTAAGGTGAGGATCGATTTCGATGCATTATCTGAAGTACACGAGCGCGTCGGCTCGTATTACCGAGAGCAACACGTTACACGGTAGGACGCGTGTGCGCTCGTTCGCTCGTTCGCTTTGCGCGCACAACCGATTTAATTGTAGCGCCGTCGTCTCTGACCGACTTTACATCCGCGCTGAGCCATTAATTACAAATTCCTCTTTTAATTTACCTGTTAGACGCATATATAATTAAGTATGATCGCGCACAACAACGCGAGACTGTTTTTTTCTCTCTCTCTCTCTCTCTTCAATTTTACAATTCAAATTGATTCTCACACGTTTCTGTCTGAAATCAACGGATTTCAGCGCGACGTGGTTTTTACGGTATTCCACAAACAGGAAGATGCTTAATCGTTTATTAATAATCCAAGACGTAATTGGCAGTTTATTTGTTTTACCAATTATCATATTTTCAACGTGAATCAACGAATTTGAGGATTTTTTTATTCGATCAGATTTTTTGTTGGAGGAAAAGGTTTTTATTTACTTGAAAGAAAAAAAAAAAACGCAGAACTGAAGGATGTTTATAAAATCTACATTCAGTTAAAATACAAAAAAAAAAAGCACATTCACACAGAGACAAATTTTGTTGAATCAAACAAAGTTTTTTTGATTGAATCAAATGATTTGGTTACTTTTCAATCAATATCATAGATTCATTTGGTTGATTTGAAGAAACGTTATGTCAAATTAAAAAAAAAAAAAAAAGGTATTTTCAAAATTAACCGTTGCTGATCAACGAAATTATTTTGGTTGATTCGACCACATTTTTGTGTTCTATTCGACTAGTTAAATAAAAAAAAAAAAAAAAAGGAAGTTCAATTATTGACTCGGTAAGACCATCGGCCATCTGAGTTCCCTCGTAAAATCCATCGCGCGATCACCAGTGAACCTATTGCACTTTACAATTCCACGTTCTCATTCTGAAAATGATTGCAATCTATAACCCCGCGAGTACATACGAACGAAATGGAAAGATCGAATGTTTAAAACAAGAAGAGCAATTGGAATGGCATCGGTATGGTAGCAGTAGGACATTTTCCCACAATCTGGTATCTGGAATTGACGTGAGTAAGCGGTCATTGCACGATGCGGCTAACCAGGAAACAAGCGGGACGGTCGCTCCGAATGTCGAGCTACTATATAGACCGTAGTACGGTAGTACCCGGTTGGCATGGCATTGGCTTGCCATGCCATGGCACCGACAAACGGCAACGAGGGGGACAGGTGGACGTGGTGCACGTGCGCAAACGAGGAGCACGCGCAAAAGGCGCCATTCCAAAACGAAACCGAAGAGCGAAAAAAACTCACCGGAGAGAAAAGCCGGCGCTCAAAAGCATAAGGCCACGACGTAACGAACAAGAAACAAGCGACCGCCACTCTTTTCCATCCGCTCGACAGCTGAATTCCGATGGGCGCCTGAACTTTGCTCCCGTCGTACCACAAACGCGAAACACTTCGCGGATTATAGCCCATTCAATAGTCATCGCGCTTTACGCCGACTGACATACATAAGCGAGTCGCATTTATGCGGATAATTTCTTGCCCTCTTCGTGTTCCCGAAACATTCGGCGTCTCTTTCAAAGAAAAGTGTTTCCTTGATTTACGTTAGAAATTCCAGGAGGATATATTTCACTTTAAATTGCAAAAGTTTTTTGCGAATTATTATTTTAACCGAAAGACATTTTTTTTTTTTTTTTTTTTTTTAATTTTGATTTAAAGGAAGAGAAAAAACGAAATACCCTTTTCAGATTAAAGAGTTACATAAACAAGAATAGAATGGTCCTGAAATAAAAATAAAACCTGACAACAAAAATTCCTCTTAAATTTTGCACTAATTATTTAACGCAGACTTTTTATCCGAGCTGACAATAAAAGGTGATAAAATTGTATGAAAATACGATGCCGCAAAAAGCGAACCCGAAAATGACCAAACGTTATTCCCATTCTTAATGATCATAAGTGCTAAGACGGGAGTTGAAAAAAAAATTTGAAAGATATTCAAGTGAAGAGAGAGGGGGAGAGAGGGAGACGCGACAACACAGAAAAGTCGAATGAAGAAGAAGAGGGAGGAAAAAGTAGTTTGGTCTTTTTGGAAGAGAAGAATACCCATTTGGTGGAATGTCGAGCAGAGAATTCGAGGTGGTCGTTAGTATGCTAATGGAGACTCGTTCGGTCTCATATAATGGGGTTCCACGCAGCATCCTCTAAATTATTTCAAATATCCCTGAATGTCGTTCTAATTGGTGGCAGCGACTAGTAGCCACGTGTGCGATCACACTGCCACGTAGAAGGTCAAAAATAAACGATCAAAAAATCACGGAAATGATTAGCAAAACCAAGTACTCTTCAATTAATTTGATTGGAAATTCAATTTCCTCTAAAACAACACGATTAAACGACAGAATCAATTTTTTAAACGAAGAAGAATCATCGACTAAATTCCTCTTGAATTAAGAAATCGATAATTAATTTCTTATTAAATAAATTATAATTTAATGTCCACTTTTTATATTCCAAAAAAAAAATTTATAGAATCTTACGTAATGTCATCGTTATCATTGTAATCTATTTAGCATTGACGCATGCAGACGTTATCATTTCAATTTCATATCATAACAAAATTTCTGATATTAAAATTTCAAATGGGAACGACAGTTTTTCTTTAGAAGGTTGTCCAATTTTTTCCCCTTCCCCTTTTTCGTCGTCGTCGTCGTCTTCTTCTTCTTCATTGAAATCAAAAATAAAATGTGCTTCGACGACGGATAAATATTGAGCTGAAATTAATTGCGGCTGTATATGTTATCGCCTTGACTGAGTCGTTGCATTAATACACGCTGCGACACCGCTGGATAGTTGTTCAATTAGCATAAATAAAACGTGTTATATGGCGCACGAACATACGTCGCCGGACAAATTCGAATCGCAGATAAATTTCATTTCATGAGCCTGTATCTGTTTCCGAAGTGATTATTCTCCGTGTTATTGGCCAATTTTGCCTCGCAAAATATCCCAAAGTATTTTTATTCGTCTCGGCCGCGTTTATTTTTCCATAATTCTCCTTTACTTTTGATATAAGCGCACTTTCGTGCGACCGGGAAAAGAAAAAAACAAAAAAAAAAATTCTTCGCGATTTCTACTCGATTTGGAATCGCATTTTTTTTTTTTTTCCACGAAAGTCAGTCATTCACTTTTCACATGACATTCGTGAAAAATGTTACCGATTCCTTTTTCTGAATAACCACGAAACATCATTAAACGAGGATCACGATTTTTGACCTGCTAAAATTAATTATCCGCACTCTAAAAATCTGATTGTAACGCAAGAACTTGTTTCAAGATTGACGAAGAAAAACCTCTTCACTTGAATAACCCGTCGTAAAAATCGACACACGTGTAATCTCTGATCGAGACAAATTGCTAACAAGAGAGACTTTTTTCCTTGATAAATAAATGGAATTGATATAAAATGGTTTCGGTTAGATCTGTTTAACATTAGCGAATGCATAGGCCGAATAAAAAGCGGAGAAAACGAGTGCAAAAGTCAGTTACGAATGAACGAACGCTACGAGCGGTATTGCAGAAGAAGAAGAAGAAGAAGAAGAAGAAGACGAAGAAGAAGAAGAAGAAGAAGAAGGTCGGTGAATTCGTATGCAATCGATATATGCCTTCATAGATGAGGATTTATAGAGTCATAAAAAGCCAGTCAGCAGCAGCCCGCGGTAGTGTCATAAAGAATCGTTTTCCTGCGCGCTTATAAGAGTGCAACGAAAAGAGAAAGAAGAACAAGAGGATCGTAAATCGCAAGGAGGCCTATGCGGTCTTCGCGGTTTCCTCTCCCGAGTCACGTTGCACCGTGCACCGCAAAGAGGTCACGGAGCCTCGAAAAAATTTCTGATTCGTCGCAAATTCGGTACCCAGTGGTTTTTCACTTCTTATTCCGGATGGTTACTTCCCATGGAAGTGTCGCTCCTCAAAGGACACACGCAGGACAGGAAAGGACATCGTCGACTTGGGTTTGTCCAGTTTTTTTTTTTTTTTTTTTTTTTTTTTTTTTCGTGCGCCATTTGTCCTTTTTTCAATTTGTCTGCTTATTTTTATTTTTTCTTTGGTTGATATTATTAGGGAACACATGTCACACGCGACACATCGTACATTCCGTGACGATGAAAAGAAAGCAGCGACTCTGATCTTAGGTTAAAGATAATAGCGAAGGAGGAGGAAACACTTATTCGTGAAAGCTGCTGCCTATCGTGTTTCATATTTTATTTCCACCACGCGAAATATGTTTCTTGATAATTCAATTCGTGGAATGTACGATCTGAATGATACAGTCGACGAAATTACGTTTTCTAATAAAACAGTTTGGTTTCTTGAAGTATATCATTTTTATCAAGATAAATTTGCCTTCATTGAACTGATATTGGGATTATTAAAAAAATTGTTTTAAAAATAATGGATTGCGTTTGGAAAGAAGAATTTCTAACTGTTCGATTAAATACCACCAACGATTAAATCCGTGAGACATGAATTTGCGATCAAGCTTTTGATCGGGAATGAAGAATCTGTCAAAGCACCGACTTGATAAATGGAACAAAAGAGTTGAAACTTAATTACTGTGATTGTCATGTCTGTCGTGGATTTTATTATTGTATAATAATGTAATAAAACTATTCATCCAACAGTTGCGCTGTTATTAAAGCAGATTGATAGTGCGCTGTTAATGCACGTTGTTAGAAAAGAATTTCTTTTCATTTCGCTCACTCACTCGCAATTCCAAGACAAATTCCGCGTTACCGTCTTACAATCTGACAAACGTAAAATTTCATAAAGTTAATTCACTTTTTTTGCCGTCGTAAAAACTCTTCTACAACTCTTTCCTTTCTTCCTTAACTTTTTTTTCTCCGATCATTTATAAAACTAAATTCATTACATTCTTGTTGAGAAAGATTTTCATTTTACAGAATATCACAGCATTAGTTTTCAAATTATTTAATTTTTTTTTTACTATTAATGAAATTAAATTTCATTATTAATAAATCTCTGTAAAAATGTAAAAAAAAGAACCCTTTAATTTTTTTTTGTTCGAACTGTTTTCTCGATGAAATCTGTTAAAAATGCATCTCAGAAATGTGACGAAATTCGTTCGTCAGTGTCAAACCCCGAATTGAAATCTGGCACAACATGACGAAAGCGTCCTCGAATAATGGAAGCCAAAGTCGCGAAATGAATATTTAGGAGCGGTTTTTGTTGCTGCACCAATTTGCAAGAGAGTCGTCGTTTCCGGCGACACATAACAAATTCTCTCGCGCGAGAATTGGGACCGCGCGAGTCCCCAAATGTCATGCAAATTTTCGGGGGGCATTGTTTCGTCCGCGTTGCTCCGGTGAAATGTATTCATAATTTTTGTTTCGAAACAATGGGCAATCGGTGACGTTTTAGCCCCGACGACGTGGGCGGGTAAAAGGGGGGTGAGGG
>JABFQA010001720.1:0-12769 GCA_022817065.1 Probaryconus sp. ZL-2020 | reverse complement strand
CAAAAAGCACTAGTGGAGAAAATGAATTCTATGATTCATAGAATTCTACCTAAAAATACAGATATTACAACCGTTACACAAAGAGGTCTTGACAATATTGCTGAGATTTTAAATAACATGCCAAGAAAGATTTTTGGGTATAAAACACCCAATGAAATTTGGGCACAAAATTTATAGGTTTTGTTCTACTTAGTCCTTGAATTTTCACCATATGTTACCTATTATTAAAACATTTGATATATTAGATATCAAAATTCCATAATTTGCAACTTTTTTATCTTTTGATAGAAATATTTAAAAAAGAAAGCTAATTAAAGACCAGGTCCTCTTGTTCTTACTTTCTGATTCTCTTGATGAATATCAGGTTTGTCTTTTGAAGATGTTTGAGATTGGTTAGCAAATAATAATTTATCAAATATTTCAGGATTTGCTTTTCTTATTTCAACTAAATTAAGATTAGGATTATTAACTTCTTTCGGCTCAACAGTTTTATTCATTAATTTTGTTAAGCCGGCAGCAATTTGTTCGTTTGTTAAAGCATTTGAAAAGATTTTATTATCAATTTCTTTTTTTACATGTTCATCACTTAACGCTGCATATTTATTTATTGATTGTTCTAATCTTTCCTCTAAATAATCTTTACCTGTAAAAATTGACTTAAACTTTTCCCAAAGAGAAGTACCTTTGTCATTCATTTCTTTTAGCTCCGAGACTATTTTAGGACTATTTTCAGTTAGATAAGCAGAATCTAAATTCTTTAAAATTGCTCCTGTTTTTTCAATAAGTTTTTCATTTGCACTTTCATATAAAGGGGAAAAAAGCTTTACTACAGGTTCTAACGCTTTACTTTCGCGAGTATTTTTATCTAACCTTTCTGTCAGTTGATTTATCGAATCTTCTGCTGCTTTAGAAATTTCTTTTCTATCCATTTCCGATTCTGTGTATGTTTTTTTATTTTTTTGCCCACTTTGAATAAATTCCTTACATTGCTGCAATTTTTGTTGTGAGAAAGAATTAGATAATTTTTTTACAACTGCATCTAGCAGTTTTTCAGTATATCCTTTTGTAGGAATCTTATTATTGCTTACTTCAACTAATGATTCATTAATTGCATTTGTTAAAGTACTTATATCTTGATCATTAAATTCATTTAGTACAAGTTTCATTGATTCCAAATCCAACCCTGGTCTAAATCCTTTTAGATTAGCTTCAATTTTTGCAGCATAAAGTTTAATCTTATCTCTATTTTGCTTTGTAGTTATTGCAGCATTTTGTTTTGCATTTTCATTTATGCTATCAACAAAATCTTGAATTTTTTCTTCTTTAAGATAAGATCTTATAAGATCATAACCTAAATCTAACCCTCCACCAAAATTTTGTATATATTGAAGTGGTTGATCAAAAAAAGAAAGATCCTTAGGTACTAATGACTGATATTGATCAAACTTTCTAATTACTCCTGTAATATCGTTGATTTTACCGTTTACTACATTTCTATTTGATAATTGCGGGTTCTGATCATCAATTTTTAAATCCTTTTCTTGAATATCAATTATATCTTCCATTTCCTGAACTCTATCATCAGCTTTTAGATTCTCTATCATATTATTCCTTTTTTAATTTATTTTAAATAATAATAAACATAATAGAAAAAATGCCAAATTAATTTTAAATTCTAGAAAAAAAATAGTTAAAATTTGTAAAAAGAATCATATTTTTTTATAGAAGATGTGCGGATAATAATTTCCTCTGGGATTTCAGCTAAGAACCTTGATGGGTATGATCTGACTATTTCGTAGAATATTTTACGGCTTTCAGCATGGGTAATATAAAGCTCTTTTTTAGCTCTAGTAATACCAACATAAGCAATGCGGCGTTCTTCTTCCAAACCTTTTTCACCCTCTTCATCTAAAGATCTTTGAGACGGAAACACCCCCTCTTCCCAACCTGGCAAAAATACTACATCAAACTCAAGCCCTTTAGCACCGTGTAGTGTCATTATTGTTACAGAGCCGCCATAATTGGTTTCTAAAACTTCATTTTCCATAACTAGGCTTGCATGCTCGATAAAATCGTGAATATCGTTAAACTCAGCAATAGCTCTTAGCATTTCGTTAATATTCTCAATTCTACCTAAAGCTTCTTCAGTTTTCTCTTCCTGAAGCATTTCTAAATATCCAGAATCATCAAGTATTGCTTTAGTTACATTTATTGGAGCATCAAAGCTAAATCTTTCATGCCAATTACTAATTTTGGTAACTAAATCTTTTAAAGTTTCATAGGATTTTGTTTTTATCTCACCATCTTCTAGCATTTCTTTAATAGCGGCAAAATTAGAGATATTTTTTTCTATAGCATATAGTTTAATTTTATTTAACGTCACTGCCCCTATTGCTCTTTTCGGTACGTTAATAATACGCTCTAATGCTAAATTATCATTTTGGTTTAAGGCAATACGAATATAAGCAAGCACGTCTCTTATTTCCATACGTTCATAGAACCGCAAACCGCCGATAATTTTATAAGGCATAGCACTATTTATAAAGGCTTCTTCAAAGCTTCTAGTTTGAAACCCTGCCCTTACTAATATAGCAATATTTCCTGCACTATATCTTCCTTCTCGCACTAATCTAGCTATTTCGGAGGCAATATATCTTGCTTCTTCTTTATCATTCCAACAAGATATAATTTTGATCTTTTCGCCGTTTTCCTTATCAGTCCATAAGGTTTTGCCATGACGATTTTTATTGTTATTAATAACATTTGAAGCAGCTGCAAGAATTGGCAGAGTTGATCTATAATTCTGCTCTAATTTAATAATCGTGGCATTTAAGAAATCTTTTTCAAAACGTAATATATTACCTACTTCTGCACCACGCCAACCATAAATAGACTGATCATCATCACCAACACAGCAGATATTTTTACTTAAGCTCGCAAGCATTCTTGCCCACAAATATTGTACGACATTAGTATCTTGATACTCATCAATTAAAATATAACGATATTTTGCTTGATAATATTTTAATATCTCAGGGTTTTTAATGAAAAGCTCATTATTATAAAGCAGTAAATCCCCAAAATCCACTACGTTAGAGATAAGTAAATTTTGCTGATATTCTTCATAAACAAGTTTTGCTACACGTTGCAGCGGTAAATTAGTATCAGAGCTTGAAAGCTTATTTGGCAATAAACCTTGATCTTTCCAACGTGAAATTACGATATGTATTAGTTTAGGAGCATATTTTTTAGTATCAATATTTTTGAGCTTTACTATATCTTTAATTAATCTTAGTTGATCATCTTGGCTAATAATAGTGAATCTGCTATTTAAATCGAGATTTAAATGCTCTATTTGATCACGCAATATTCTTGCTGCCATTGAGTGGAAAGTACCAATATTAAGACCATAAGAGCTAACTAAACTACTCACTCTTTCCTGCATCTCTTTTGCTGCTTTATTCGTGAAAGTAACAGCTAAAATATTTTGCGGGGATGCTAAATTTTGATGAATAATATTTGCAATTCTTGAGGTTAGTACTTTCGTCTTACCAGTTCCTGCTCCTGCAAGCAAAAGAAGAGGTCCCTCGGTATGAAGAACTGCTTTTTGTTGCTGCTCATTTAATGAATGTAAGAAGTCTTGATTTGGCATATAATATACTTATTTAGTCCAGTTTGTTGTAGGGCTTGAAAAGCCTGCTCGATGTCATGCCGTGGATAAACCACGGGGTAACAATATATGAAAATGGCACTAAGTCCTTAAATAATATTCCAATTTTTCATTTTATCAATAAAAATTTATCTAATTCTTTTAAGGTTTTTTAGAATATAAGAAAGGGTAATTATAGGGTTACAAATTATTATTTTTAATAATTTGAGATAAGAATTTAAATTTTTATCCTCAATAAACCAGCTATATAAATCATCTATAGGCTTAATCTTACTGGGAATAATATATTTATCCTTAAATAATTCCTTTAAAGCTTTTTTAGCTTTTTGTGCTTCTGCTTTACATTCAGTTGTTAGGCTCTGATCATGCACCATATAAAAATATAGCGACTCTGGTATATGAGCACACTTTGTAACAAGCCCAAACCGAAGCCAATATTCATAATCATCAACTAAATGCATATTTTCGTTATATCCGCCTACCATCTTTGCTATATCCGCCCTATATAGAAAGCATGCCCCGACACAATCACGAATAGGTAGAAATTCTGGAGATTCTTGATAGAGCCGTGCTCCTATTTTGCCTTGCTCATCAATTAAAGTATAATCGGTATAAACAAGCCCTATATCCGGTGAATTATCTAAAACCTCATTCATTTTTGCTAAAGCATTTTCATGCAAAAGATTATCATCAGAAGTCCAAGTAAAATACTGCCCCCGAGCCTCCTTAAAAGCAATATTAAGACTAGCTGGCAATCTTTTATTAGGCTCATTTCTTATTACTTTGATACGCTGATCCTGCTTTGCATATTTCTTTGCTATTTCAAAGCTTTTATCTTTAGAACAATCATCGATTATAATAAGCTCAAAATCTGTAAATGTTTGATTAAGGCAGCTTTCAATAGCTTTCGGCAATAATTTTTCCCTATTATAAACCGGTAAAACTATTGATATTTTTGGAGAATTATTATTCATATTTACATGTTTTATTATTGTATCATTGCGAGCGAATGAAATGAGTGCGGCAATCTTGTAAAGCAGGACACCTGAGATTGCTTCGTCGATGTGTTGCCTCTCCTCGCAATGACGTTTTAGTCTTAACCATACCAAGGAGCCAAAGATAAATCTACCTTAACCCCTCCCACAGTAATATCTTCTTCCTTACTAGCAAGATATTTCTCTTCTTTAACTAAAGCTATAGCTTTATTTTGATAGCTGGAACATATTATGCCTATTGAATCATTTCCTGCAAGTATTTCCTCATCTTTAATCAAGGATGATAAATCTTCCTCAGCTATAATTTTGTATATCTTTTTTCTTATAACTCCTTGATATTTAGCCCTTGAAATAACTTCCTGCCCTACATAACAACCTTTATCATAGCTAACTCCCTTTAGCTCCTCAATACCATATAAAGTGGGTATAGATTTACCAACAATTAGATCATCTGCCCCATCTATTATGGCAAAATTATATTTATCTTCTAGATATAATTTTTTACTTAGATTTCCGCCTATGCGGGAATGACATGATTGGCTTAGTGTTATTGAGCGAAATCCCAGCAAATTATATCGAGGATCACGAGCTGTGACTAACGAATCCATATTTAATTCTTGATGAAAATAAGCAATTTTATACTCATCTTTACAATCTACTATTTCTATTTTAGAGCGGAACTTATAAAAATTTAAGTGATCTATTAAGGCAGTTTTACTTTTCTCATCAATATCAATATAAATTTCTTCAAGATTATGTATATATATATAGAAATCAAATAAATATCTACCTTGATTATTAAGTAAATAAGTATAACAATAATTACTCTTATTGATATCATTAGTTGTAAGGTTTTGTAGGAATTTTACCGAGTCCAAACCTGCTATTTTAATAATCTTCCTATTGTTTAATATTTCGTACATTAAATTTATTCCTAATAAATAAAAAAGTAGATAGACAAAGTTTAATTTGGAAAAGAGTAAGAAGTCTACAAGATGAGGAACGGAAGCAGTTACTTAATACGTGAGTTACCTGCGTACTTGTAAGACGACGTAGCCAATTTTTCAAATTAAACGAGTATATAATATTATTGACTTTAATACATTGTAACCACTATACTTTAAATTTATGTAAATTAAACTTAAATAATTATGAGATGTTCATCTTACTGTGTTTCTTCTGAATATAAGATGAGTGATCTAGTTACTAATTTAAAAAAGATTGGGCTTGAACCTCAGCATTTTGATGATGTTTTATATATTCGGAAAGAAATAAATAAAGATTCTGATTATATAGATATATTTTTCTTCCCTTTTGGTTGTGTAACTATTTGGGGCGGTGACGAAATTCAGGAAAAAGTAATTTTAAATGATACTGATTTAGTAACGATAAATAGACTTGCTGAATCTGTATCCGATTATATTTATTTTGAATATAATGAAGAACACGAAAAAACTTTTATTGACGAAGAAAAAAACAAAATAATTTTAGCTGATAAATCGGTATTTGTTAAGCTATCTATTTCTCATGCACTTGCCCAATCTGTTAAGCTTAGCGTTCTTGAGCAATCTGTGAGTAATTTGATATCTCAAACCACTCCTATACAACAGGAATTAGCTAGAACCGGTAGTGTCTCTCTGTCTAAAAAAGAGATATTACAACAAATAGGAATATTATTCAGTGAACGCTATTCAATTAGCTTACATAGCGATATATTCGATACTCCTGAATTTTTTTGGCGTCGTCCCAGCTATGAGCCCTTATATCTTATGACGGCAGAATTTCAAGACATAGAAATAAGACAAAATATAATGAATCATCGCCTTAATATGATTCATGAGTTGCTCGATATCCTTTCAAATGACCTTAATTATAAACATTCTACTAAACTTGAGTGGATTATTATTATATTAATTGGTCTTGAAGTAGTATTATCTTTATCTCACACCAATCTTTTTCTAAAAATTATTGGAGCTTTGTAAATAGCTTCCTTTATGCAAATTATTAATAGTCAGAAAATATTAGAAGAGTTTTGTAAGGAATTATCCACCAAAAAATGGTTGAGTATAGATACAGAATTTGAACGTCGTTATACCTATTATGCTAAACTTAGTATAATCCAAGTAAAAGCAGAGGGTTGCAGCATAATAATTGATGTAATAAATAACCTAGATTTAAATGTCTTTAACAAGCTACTTATAGATAATAATATTATTAAAATATTTCATGCACCTCGTGAAGATTTTGAAATTTTCTATAATTTGTTTAAAACTCTACCTTCTAATATTTTTGATGTACAAATTGCAGCAAATATTTGCGGTTTTGGTAGTCAACTAAGCTATGATGATATTTGTTATAAACTTTTCAAAATCAATATTGATAAAACTCATCAAAAATCTAACTGGTTAAAACGCCCTATCACTGAAGATATGCTGAATTATGCATTTTTAGATGTTGAATATTTGGATAAAATATATAAACAGTTAAATAAGATAATTTTGGATAATAATTTAACAAATCAATATCAATCTATGCTCCAGTTTTTATTTAATATTAGAAACTATGAAATTAAACCCGAAGATGCTTGGAAAAAAGTAAAATTTAGAATTGAAATTAAAGATTTTAATACTAAAATACAAATGCTTGCAGCTTATCGTGAAGAAAAAGCACAAACTATAAATATTCCACGAAAACATTTCATTTCAGATGAAGACTTAATGAAGTTGTGTAAATATCCACCTTTAACTGAACAAGATTTTAAAAATCTAAACCTAAAAAGTAGACATGTACTAAAACCAAGATACAAAGAAGAGCTAATACAATTATGCAATAGATATATGCATAAAATAAAATAGCACTGAAAAGTTATTATTCTATGTCATTCCCGCTTAAGGCTTGCTTGCGTAGATCGAGAGTCGTCATTGCGAGGAGCAAAGCGACGTGGCAATCTCAGGAAATAATGATGAGATTGCTTTGTTAAAACTTACAGTTTTTCCTCGCAATGACAAGAAAATGATCCACGCGGGCAATACTTTCCCGCAATGACGGGCTATTAAAAATCTTATTTTACTGTTGAGGATACGGGTTATTACTTGCCACTTGAGCAGTAACAGTTTTTACACTATTATCATCAAAGAAAAAAGTTATATCAACTGTGTCACCAACATTTAGATCTTTTCTTATATCATAAAGCATTATATGCATACCTCCAGGTACAAAACCAACATTAAGGTTACCAGAAATTAAAAACGGATAATCTACTTTCACCATTTGGCTAACACCATTACTGTCGGTAACTGTTTGGTGCATCTCTATTCTACCTACTTGATCTGAAGATATATTAACTATATTATAGCTAGCCGGTCTAGTATTTACTAATGTAAAATACATAGCAGAATTGCTTAGTACATTATTAACCTTTGTTGTAGGTCTTACCCAAGGTTGGGCAAATTGTACAGCTCCTGCTGCATTTAACGTAGATAAAGTAGCAGATGAATCTGTAGGGTTAGTATTTTGGGCTGGCTGAGTATTAGGGCTAGCATAGCTTATTATACTAGCAAAAGCTATGAAACCAGCCAATAAAGTTTTTATCATAATTAACACCTTTTAATAGTTTTATAAAATACTAGCATAAATTTTATATAAATCTAGTTTTTTAGAATATAATACCTACGTATTTCCGGCATAAACCTCTCAACCGCATAACGCAATGTAGTTCTAGGCATTTGCGATATATGTTGATTTAGAAAATCTATCAGCTGCTTTTCGTCCTTTTTTCCTGCTTCACGTAGCATCCACCCTACCGCTTTATGAATTAAATCGTGCTTATCGTTCAGTAATAATTGTGCTATTTTAAAAGTTAAATTGAGTTCATTTTTGCGAATAAAATACCAAGTTGCAACCATTGCTATTCTTCTTGCCCAAAGATTTTCAGATTTTGCTAATTTAAAAAGATATTCTTTGTCCTTATCCCATAAATAAGCTCCGATAATATGATGAGCTGAAGCATCAACCAAGTTCCAATTATTAACATATTTTATATTATCTATATAAAATTCATAAGAAAATTTTTTATCATTATTGGAAGCTTTTTGATATTGATTGATAAGGATAACTAATGCTAAAAATCTTTCTTCATTAAATTTTGATTTAATAAGCCCGCCTAAATCATCCTTACTTAAATTATAATAAGTTTTAGCTATTTTACGTAAAGTAGGCACAGTCACCCCTATAAATCTATCATGCTCACCATACTGCCCTTCTTTAGTCTTAAAAAAGATTGTTAAACGTTCTGCAGGAATAGTTGCGGAATCAAGCAGGATATTCCTAATTTGTTGTAAATTTTCTTTCATGCTCGATAAGCCATTTTTTGCGATGTAATCCTGAAGCGGTCGTGCCTCCATTTTGCAGATAGGGATATTAAAAGGCAATACGTTCAATAAGGGTGCCAATGACTTTATCATGAATATCCAATGACTTGGAAAAGCAAATTGTCTTTCGTGCAAGCCTTTTGCATCTTGTTCTAAGATTTAAGTTAGTGCGTTCTATCCGTTGAGTGTATTTTTTACTAACGATGTGTTTTTTTGGATCTAATAACCTAGTATAACTCCCCCATCCATCTGTAAAGTAAAAAGTGACCTTAAAACCATCAAGTTTTTTCAGTAAAGATTCTAATGTGCTATCACATCTTGTACCAAAAGTATAAGCAACTACTTTTAAGGAAATTTTATCTAATGCATACCAAAGCCAGCGTTGCTTCGATTTATTCTGCACATAGGACCACTGTTCATCTATTTCAGGAGCAATAATTACTTCTGTTGTATTGATAGAATGATTTATTGTTTTTAATACTAGATTTTTTTAAAACACGGGTAACAGTATTGATACCTACCTTTAATATTCTTACTGTATCCCTAACTCCAGAGCCATTGATTGCCATTTCTACTATCTGGTCCTTGACTCCAGGCTTAGATGCGTTATTGATATATTCCAGTTGAAAATATCGATTGCACTGTTTGCACTGGTATCGCTGTTGTTTTGAAATTGAATATCCTGCCTTTACTACTTCTTCTGTTTTGTTACAATATCTACACTTCACATCTATTTTTGCCATAACTTCTGAACTATAATACTTTATTATTATTGTCTAGGAATTATAGGCTATTTACGCTAAACTGCAATACGGAGGCACGACCGTATTTTTTATTTACTGGATCCCGTGGACAAGCCACGGGATGACAATGTTATACGTCTAGGTTCACAACATTTAAAGCATTCAATTGTATGAACTGCCTACGAGGTTCGACTACATCCCCCATTAGCGTAGAGAATATACCTTCAGCTTCATCGACTTCTGCTACTCTTACCTGCATTAAAGTTCTTTTTTTAGGGTCAAGGGTAGTATCCCATAACTGATCTGAATTCATTTCACCAAGACCTTTAAAGCGTTGAACGCTGATGCCTTTTTTTCCGCAATCTATAATAGTATTTAGCAATATGCTAGGAGTTAAAATATCAAATTCTTGGTTTTTTACTACTAGCTTTAATTGCTTATTAAATATATCAAAAATTGTTAGAGCAAGTTTTGATATATTTATAAATTCGAATGATTCTAACTGCTCTCTTAGCAATATTTTACGCTCTTTTAAGCCTCTACTAAAACGGAAAAATTCTATTTTATTTTCATATTTTAAAACTTCCCAATCTGTTTTATCGGGTGATTGCTCTAAACTATTTAATGCATTTAAAGCTTTTTTAAGTCTTGAATCACTTTCATTATCAAATATTTTATTGTTAAGTAGATCATTAATTGCCAAAATTTCAGTGATAGAGCGGTTAAATTTTTTGCTAGCATGATCAAGTAAGCTATTGAACTTTATGACTTTACTCATTAGTTCTTCTAGATTTTCGTTTGCCAGCTGCTCTTTATTATCTAAAGTTAAAGTAGCATCACTAATTGCTGATTTTACTAAATAATCTTGCAGTGCTTGCTCATTCTTTAAATAAAACTCACTTGCTCCTTTCTTTACCTTATAAAGAGGTGGCTGTGCTATGTATAAATATCCCTTATTTATTAGCTCTGGCATATGGCGATAAAAGAAAGTAAGCAATAAAGTTCTAATATGCGAGCCGTCAACGTCAGCATCGGTCATAATAATAACTTTATGATATCTTAGTTTTTCAAGCGAGAATTCTCGGTTATCAACGCCTGTTCCAAGAGCTGTAATTAATGTACCAATTTGATCCGAGCCAAGCATTTTATCAAACCTTGCACGCTCAACATTTAGGATTTTACCACGCAGAGGCAATATAGCTTGAATTTTACTATCCCTACCCTGCTTTGCTGTACCACCCGCTGAGTCTCCCTCTACTATAAATAGCTCAGAAACTGCCGGATCTTTGGCATGACAATCTGCAAGCTTACCTGGCAAGTTCGATACTTCTAAAACTGATTTTCTTCTAGTTAATTCTCTTGCTTTTCTAGCAGCTTCACGTGCGTTAGCTGCCTCCATAATCTTGTTTATAATTAGCTTTGCATCGGCTGGATGTTCTTCAAACCACTCAAGAACTTTCGTATAAACAGCATTTTCAACAATCGGTCTTACTTCAGAACTTACCAGCTTATCTTTAGTTTGGGAGGAAAATTTAGGATCAGGCACTTTAACGGAAAGTACGCAACATATTCCCTCCCTAGTATCTTCACCACTAAAAGCATTTTTCGCTTTTTTATTAAGACCGGTATTTTCAAGATAAGCGGTAATAACACGTGTTATTCCTGACTTAAATGCACTAAGGTGAGTTCCGCCGTCACGCTGTCTAATATTGTTGGTAAAGCACAGTATATTTTCATGATAAGAATCATTCCAGTGCATAGCAAGCTCAAGGCTTATACCAGATTCAGTATTATCTGCATTAACTACGATACATGAATGAACAGCGTGTTTTGCACGATCTAAGTATTTTACGTAAGCTTCAATTCCGCCTGTATAATAAAATTCTACTTCTTTTACTTCTTCAAATCTATTATCTGTTAATAAAATTTTTACTCCAGAATTTAGGAAAGCAAGCTCACGAAGACGATGTTCTATTATGCTGAAATCAAACTCTATGTTAGTAAAGGTCTCTACTGATGGGAAGAAAGTAACTTCCGTACCTTTTTTATCTACATTTTCTTTAACAACTGCTAGTGGTGCTTCCGTTATCCCATTATTAAATCTAATAAGATGTTCCGTATTATTACGCCAAATACGTAGCTCAAGCCAATCAGAAAGAGCATTTACGACCGATACACCAACGCCGTGCAGACCACCGGAAACCTTATAAGAATTCTGATCAAACTTACCACCGGCATGTAGCTGCGTCATAATTACTTCAGCTGCCGATATACCCTCTTCCTCATGAATCTCAACAGGTATACCTCGCCCGTTATCAGATACGGTTACCGAGCCGTTTTTATTTAAAACGACTCTTACTAAATCACAATAACCGGCTAATGCTTCATCGATAGCATTATCGACTACCTCATAAATCATATGATGTAAACCAGATCCGTCACCGACATCACCGATATACATTCCTGGTCTTTTTCTTACAGCTTCAAGACCCTTTAAAACCTTAATAGAATCAGCACCATATGATGATTCATTCAACTTTTCTTCAAATTCCGACATATTATATTATTAAGATAAATAAAAAGCTAGTAGACGAAGTTTTATTTGGAAAAGAGCAAGGCGTCCCCCAGCTGATAACCGCAGCGTACATATAGTATAGTAGCGGATTATCAGCAAAAGACAACGTAGCCAATTTTTCAAATAAAACGAGTATACTTTTATTTGTTGCTAGAGATAATAAAAATAACTATAACGGAACTTATCAGATTAGTAAATGTAAATATGATAAGATAACAATGGATAAATTAAAGCTAAAAAATATTTTTGATGTGATGGATGATTATGACGTATTTTTGTTTGATCTTTGGGGTGTAGTAGTGGAAGGCGGGCATACCTACCCTAATGTTGTGCAGAATATTAATAAAATTATTGAGCAAAAAAAAGTATATTTTGTTACTAATGCTCCGAGAAATATTTTTTCTCTGCATCAGACA
>JABFQA010001719.1:0-12896 GCA_022817065.1 Probaryconus sp. ZL-2020 | reverse complement strand
ATTCACTAATTGGGTTTAAATAAGCGGCAGATGATTAAGATCTGGAATGTCTAAAAGGCACGGTCAAATAAAAGTGGTTACTCGCGATTCGGAATGTCAGACATAAGGAAAGTATTAGTTTTACTTTCACAGAAATTTTTTAACAAACGAACAATTAATAATTAACAAACCAATTATACAACGATTATTTTGTTTAATCATTTAAAGATCGTAAAAAACTAGCAAACAAAGATTAACAAAGACTTCTTTCAATTCCTCTCAATCGCGAATATTTGAATAAGAATAATAAAAGTCTGCATTGAAACATAATGAGATAAAATTAAAAATTAAAAAAAAAAGAAAAAAACATTAAATTTTCTTTACAAGAGTCCTTACAAAAAATGAGATTTTTTGGTGGCAAATCCGTGATATGCAATGCTTTTATAAAATATGATTATCAGTGCAACGGTAATAAGTGCATGACATTCAATGTTTTATGAGCTAAAAACAAATGTTTAATGCCGTAATGTCTAGCAACGATTTCTACGTTCAACCATACAAAATTAAACCTAAGGACGGATAACAGAAAAACATTAACGTCAATCGTTAAAAGTATAACCGAACAAAATGCGTTGCATTGACGTTAAATCATAAGATGCTGGTCATGCGCTATTTTGTATTATATTATTTTGGACTCGCGTGTAGTTGTATGAGATCATTTTACCCCATGAAAACTTCACCGGGTCCTAGTTTCGTAAGTCAGTTTTAAAAACAAGAAGACCTTTTTTTTTTTTTTTTTGGAAAGGAATGCATGGACAGTTTTTATTTGTAACGGGGGCTATCTGGGGGCGTGACTTGGGCCATGCCCTTGTGCTTGGGACCAGTTTTAAAAGACATCTTTTTCACCGGTCGCGGTGATATACCATGGAAAGTCGCACTCTCTTGTGTTTCACTGCTGAACCAAACTCGACTTCCATCGGAAACTGTAAAAATTAACAATTGCTAAAATTGTCACGAAACGAATCTACTTACTAACTGTTTTTAGTGTACAGTTTAAAAAGCAAATGTTCAATTATTAAAAATTGAATTAATGAGTTGAGATTATTAGAAAACGTCACATTTGTTTTAATTTCTATGGCATTAGTTACTTTTTCGTGAAAGGAAATAAGAAAAAGATAAAATTTTCATAAAGAACTATTGAACGTAATGTGCAAAATTAATAAAAGTAATTTCACAATATTACACATAAACTATAACTAGGGTAAAACATATAATGGAAGTATTACCTCGAAACAGATTATGTAAGACTGTCAAAAGAAAAGATATTTGAGAAAATTGCTGTCACAAGAGAAACAAAAGCAAGATGGAATTTCCTGGGATGTTATGATGATGATGATATCGATGATGAAACTGGTTCATTTTAATTTTTTTTGTCATCGTAACTATTATCAATTATTTCAAAAGTAAAAAGAATATTTTTGTTGAAAGAATAATTCAAAGAGAAATAGTGTGTTAGAAAAATCTAATATGTGATTTAAATAATAACGACTGTTTGTTTGTTTGAGAAGTAAGATATGTAACTTGGAACGATGAGGCAAACATTGAATTTTGCATATACTAATATGAAAGATTAAACAAATATTTGCTAAAATTGAATGGAAAGTTAGGGGAATAAGATTAAAAACGAGACATAAAACATAGTAAAAGATATGCAGTTAAATTAGTAAGAAAATATTTTATTTATACCTCTATTGGCGCGATTATCGCTACTCGCAGCGGACGAATTGCGTAGTCCAGGTCTTCCGTGATGGGAATCAATAAGAGCTGCTGCTAAATTTGATGACGCTGTTGACTGTACGCTCGTTGTTGATCCTATAAAAATAATTTTTTTTTTTTTTTAATCTTCAGTTAATAAATTAAAATTCTGTCGGTTTATACTGACAATATTTATGCAATCATATTAACCTGAAATCGAAGAAGCACAACTAAAAGGACTTTGTGGTTGAACTGGCGAATAAACTTTAGCTGCAAATTGTTCAAAAGTTGTAGCCTCTTTGTGATTTCTCATAATTGTGTCCATTGATCGATCCCTCTCTTCATAACTGCAGATAACAATTATAGTTTATATAATAATTTGTTCATCGGAATAATTGTTAGTAATGATTGGAAGTACTTACTAATGTTGGTACAGACTGAGAGTGGATCTCTTGGCTCTGCTAGCAGAAAGAGCAGTTGTTCTTACGAGTCCAGGCAAAATGTCATCGTCGACGATGCACTCATTGAATAGAGGCCCAAAGAATGGTATTTCTGATTTCCTTGAGACTTGAATTCTGTACAACTTATTCGGTAATGGATATATTACAATCAGTACGTCACAGAATTCTGTTGGAATTATATCCCTTCGATAATCGCGCCAATGTTCGGACCAGACTATATGTATTTCGTCGTTTCCAAGATGTCTTGTCTATAAATCGAGGCAACATTTATATAATTGTCATATTTTGATGATGTTGAATTTCTTTAGAAGAAACAAAAGAAGTTACCTTTTGTAGTAAACTTTCAGGACTATCTGAAGGCATTCTGGTGGCAACGTGAAAAAGTATTTCAGTAAAGGACGTAGCAAAGTAGGGAGCAGTAACACCGGTAGATTTCCCTGGAACTAATCCACCCAGAAAACCTGTATGCGATTCCAGTTCTACCTCCCACGCGAGCCTAGCAATGAAGCTTTCGTATTCCTTGCTGGCCGTAACGTTGCTCAGGATTGAATTCTTGTCCTCCTGTCCTTGACTTACGTAAATAACAGCCATCTTGTGAGTTTCCCGTGATCGTTGGCTATCCAAGTTTCTCAATTCTCGAAGTAACTTTTCGTTTTTCTCCAAAAGGTGGAGTTTTCTTCGTTGTTCCCAACCGGATAGGCCCAAATGAGAGAACAGCAATCGGCAGTGATGAAATGGGGCCGGCGGTGGACGACACGTCGGTGGACTTATTGCAGACGCGCACATACTATCAAGTTCCACATAACTTTTATTATTACGTTTATTAATTTATTGTTTCTATTCTGTTTTGAATCTTTAAAGTTTTAATTTTGTTTTGTTATTCATAAAAATATCTTACCTGATATGTTGACTAAAATTATTAACATGTTCTCGTTCAGAGTTTCGTTGATTAAGAATAGCTGCAATTGTATCACTCTCCAAATATTGTCCTTGCGGTGGATTGGCTGGAGAATTTAAAGACACTTCTGGATTTGCCAAGACCTCTGGACTTGTGTGACCAATATATTGCAAAAGCTGAATTCATACAAAATGAAATTAATTAACCATCATTTTTAACTTAATATACACAATAAAATTATATATACGCATTAATAAAAGTTATTTACATCGTCGAGATTGTCCAAATCACTGGCTGCGTTTGCAAACGTAGGCAACACATGCGGCTCTCTATGTCGCATTGTATGTCTTGGTGGACAACTTTGTATTGGCAAAACACTGCACAGATCTTCTTTTTCTGTTTTAAATCCCCAATCTGTTTTGCTATACGAAACCATAATGTCATCGTCTGTACTAGGCTGGTTGTACAAAATTGAGCTATCCCAAGAGGCTTTCCCTGCTAAATCTCGTAATAAAACTCGCACTATTGATGGCGCTGTGGTTAAACCAGCTGTAACTCCACCTCCTGGTGCATCAAGCGTATCCAATTCGATTAATGACATGACTATGGAGTTAGACAACATCAGTAGTTGTATATTTGGTGCTTGGAATATGGCAGAGGACAATTCGTCGCCATCTATGCCAGGAACGTCATCCAGTTCCACGACCATCGATGACAACCTGGCGGCACCAATTCCCATTGGAAAGTGTCCTAAGTGGTTGACAAGGTGCATCAAGACCATCTTTGCAGCTAATTGGATTGATTGAATGTTACCCCGTCTTGGGGATTTACGAGTTTCTTCAGTCAGATTATCCAAGCTGATGTCTGGATCAAAATCATCGAATTCGTTCTGATGACTTTTTGCTGTTTCGTGAATGTTTTTACCAGTTTTATTTTGGATTATGTTGTCTAATACCTGTTTTAACGTTTAAAGAAATTCAATATGATTATTGTTTCTCTATATTCCATTTGTTTGTTCACAATAGGAAATAAAAAGTAAGTTTTACCGTGAATAAAGTCAACAATAAAGATTTTCCTTGAAAGACTCGTTGCAAAACGTTGGGGCCTAAATGCATTGCCCATTCTCCCAAACAGAAAAGCATCGAAATTGTTAAAGCGCTATGTTTTTCTTGAATCGTTGTTTGTCCGAGAGTTTCTGAGAGATTCTGTGAAAAGATATAAAACACATTTCGTTAATACTTTCTCTTGAGAAACAGTGATTATTATAAAGATGTATCAATATTTACTTGAATTATTTTAGCTGGTACATTTGGATATAAATCAAGCAAGACATCTGCTTTATCACATAGTAATTGAAGGCAATCACAAGCCACTTGAGCGACAGTTGCGTGCCTTGCCTGTAGAAAAATTTAATAAAACGTTGTTGTCATTAATTAATCCAATATAAGTTTTAATAAATATACAATTATAACATTGCTGAAAAATGAAAAAGTTTAGCATTAGATAAGTTTGATTTGATAAAATATTAATAAACAGTCACAAAGGTTTGGAAGATACATGTTTAAAGATGTTATTGTTTTGTAGATTTTCTTATCGCACATTAAGACTGCAAGTGGATAGATAGAAAACACAAAATTGCAAGAACAATAAGACATTCGTGACAACTTCTTACAAAAATGAAGGATAAACTGGGCGAAGAAATTTCCTTTCACGAAGACGTTGCAAAACTCCAACAGACATTAGGCACTGAAAAGTTTAGACAAAGCAAATGTTTTTTGAGATATTAAGCTGTACCTGTGAGTTCAAATAGAAATGGAACTTATCCCTTCGCCGGATATTCTGATGCCTCAGTTTGGTAACCGATCCAATGGAACACTAACGTTAACGATTTTTTAGCCAAGCAAACCTGTCACCTTTAGCTCAATCCCACACCACTCACATGCATTATTATACCCAAATTTATTAGAACAAAGTCTCTGATTAAAAACTAACTAAAGAGCTACGAACACATTATTATTAAAAGTGTATTAAAAAAAAAAAAAATTAATTAAAAATGAAATTAGTTACCCTTAATGCAAGAAGAAGTACAGAAATGGCTTCGGGCATAGTCGAGTGCGATGATTTGTTACACAATTCTCTATAAACAAACATGGCAATACTTGACAAAGCAATACATCTGGCAACACCTGTTGGTTCTCTTCGGGAACTTCGCATTAATATTGCAATGATGTGGTCCTGAAACATTTTCTTTTCATTTATTGTTGTTAGTTTTTTAAAAATAACGTTTGTATAATTTTTAATAACAAACAGTATTCACTATTTGATAAATGGAAATTATAATTTGTGTAGTACCTTAGCATAAAGACAACTCGTTGTAACGACTTTTGAATCATTCGGTTGTAAAACAGGCAATTTTGCCATTGTCGTTGGCAAAGATAATAGAGAACCAAGAATTGATACTGCTTCAGTTCTTGGTGCCTGCAAATTAAGAAATACGATATTAAAAAATCAGTGACAAATTAATATAAATCTATATAAACATCATTTCTCTTTAAATGTGTTACATACTTCTATATCTTGGCTGCTTAAAATAATATTAGCTGCTTGAATGTAATCAAGAATCAAGAGGCTTGAGCCAGGTAAATTCAAACTGAACAATCTTGGTCCAGTATTTTGTACGATCGTGTACAATACTTTTGTGTCGTTGCCACAAATGCTATTGTGCACTGCATGATAGAACAAAGTTAAATGCTGTTTCGGCAAACTGATGTCCAATGGCTGCACAGTTAATAAACAGATGAGACGATACGCAGCCAATTTACCAACTTCATATTGTTGGGGAAGATGAATAGCCTGAATTTAAACCCATAATAATTAAAAAAGGAATTATATTATTCTTTATAGTATTATTATTATTCTTTTAATTTTCGTTATTTTACCTTAAAACACCAAGGTGCAATAACAGTTAAAGGTGGAATTAAATCTGGTGCAGGAGGTGTTCCTAAATTATCACCAGAAACTCCTTGATTCAGACGAATCTAAAATAAAAGTAAATTATAATTAATGAATGAATTTATTATAATTTATTCCGTGATCGCGGAAGTGAAATAATAAAAAATCGGTTACCTTTATTAAAGTTTGTGTAAGTTTTACGAGATACTCCATAACTTGACCGTGTAAATTCGGATCCTGTATGTTATTTACAT
This sequence comes from Probaryconus sp. ZL-2020, assembly GCA_022817065.1. Classification (NCBI taxonomy): domain Eukaryota; kingdom Metazoa; phylum Arthropoda; class Insecta; order Hymenoptera; family Scelionidae; genus Probaryconus; species Probaryconus sp. ZL-2020. The sequence goes on along the minus strand of JABFQA010001719.1, from coordinate 6,597 downwards.
CCCCAAGGGCTGACAGCATTCGTCGCCATAAAACAACAGCAACGTCTGGAAGCCATCCGCGCACTCCACCACCAGCCATGACGGATCGTCTCTCTGACGCATCGTTAGTGTCTGTGGAAGATGAAATTTTTATACTTGAAACTACACCTCTGACTTATCTCGAAACTTCTTGTTATTTTTAAATCACAAAAAAGAAGCTAACGAAGCAAAAAATCATTCCTTCAAAGTAAATTATAAATATCGCGCCCGCAATAAAAATTTAGAAATTAAAATTATGAAAAAAAAAAAAAAAAAATTGTTTTATGATAAAACAAATTGCATACTAAATGTAAAAAGAGACAGAAAAAATATCTTTGTTGTATTATGTTATAAAAACTAATCTTATCTATTAATATAAATTCATTTTTAATAAATGTCAATAAAATTTATATTTTCAGATATTCAGTACATATACTAGTCCATTATAGGAAATAGTTATTTTTTTAGGATTAATTCTGAAATCGAGTTGGAATTAATCTAAAAATTACTAATTTAATAAAAAAGTTATTGAATAAAATCTTGAATAATTGTTTTTCAGTTTGCATTAAAATTTTATCATATACGGTGTACGGCCAGCTCTTTAGATTATTCATTTTATAATTATTATTGTATATTACATATATGACGCACATTACATATACATTGACAATTATAATTAAGAAGCATTCACGCTACTTATACAAATAACAAAATTTGAATAATTTTATATGTCCTAAAAATTTATAATTTGTTATCAAATCATATAAAATATTAAAAGAATATTTTTGATAATATTAAATAATTATTTCGTGTTATTTGAAATTAGGAACTATTTTAATAGAATTTTTTTTTTTCTATTTTATAATTTTGCATTCTCTAAACTCACCGAAATTTAAACTTTTGAAATCTTTTGACATCTGTTTAATAAGATCCCAAAATTGTATATCTAAAGAACTCATTCTTTAATTTTGTACACCAACTTGTAAAATTTAATAATTTATAGCATTAACATTTGAATTGAGTTTTAGTCAATATAATTTACACGATTTGAATGAATTCGAACGACTGGAAATGAATAAGCGCGCTTTGTCATAGACAGTGCTGTATTTTAGCAAGCAGCTTTACTTTTAACTCTAACAGTGCTGACATCTGATCAGAGAGAAGTAAAATTCAAGTATTTAATATTTTTGCAGGATTGTTTTTATATCAGATAAATATTCAGATAGATAACAATACTAATTGATAGTTTATCAAACGATATACTCAAACATAGACGAGTTTAAATTATAACGTCCATTTGTTTATTAATTAAATCAAATTAAGTCTTACCAATACTACTGCCATCAATATTTTCAATTTGTATAGGACTGTCCTTATTACTATCCACTCCGCTGCTTGGTGTTGGCGAAGGACATCGTGGAGATGGTGATTCACTATCAACCACCACAACGCTGTCCAAAGACTTGGACCTGCGACTGTATAGCCGCCTTTTTCTATTTGTCGAAATTGCATTCGAAGAATTCGACAGAATTCTAGCCATGTCTTGTTCTATCGAGAGTGGAAGCACTACATGCAGGATACAAAAGATGCATTTTTGTAATTTACACATAAAACATGTTAATTCACTTCTTTTCCTTATACATTCTACATTATACTTCAATGTATCTAATTGCATTATATAATTCTTCATAATGCAATATTAATCTTTCAAAATGAAATTGAGTTTCATAAAAAGACGATGTTATCAGAACAACTGTTAAAACATTTTAAAACGCAAACATTTTAAATAAATATAACAGTTATATATTTCAAGAAATACACGAATCAATGTTTTAATATTAATACAAGGGATAAAATTCTAAAGGTGCAATTATATTATACAATGTATATTTATGAAAAAATGTTATGTACCTGGTATTTCTGGTTGTACGTTGTGCGTTTTGTGTCTATGGCTTTTTATGCGCAATTTGCCATGGTAAAGTGTATTGTCACTTGAACTCCTTGGCAAATGACGTATTTTTCTCAATTCTCGAAAGGGGTGATCTAAAAAATAAAACGTAAAATGATGAAAATTATTAGTTATACATAAGTTAAATAATAATGGAAAATTTATGTAAATACAATAATAATAATAATAATAATAATTTAAAAGTGCAAGTACGTTTAACTTACCAACAACACTATCTTTCACTGACTGAATCGTGCCAGTTTCAATACTTCGCGGTGGCTGAACACTTCCCGTTGAAGCTGCTCGACCTCCTACACCTCTTCTCTTTTTTGATTTCTGTTCACTCAGCCTATCTAACGGTAAATCATTCAGATCCAAATTATAAACGTGCCTAGCTAATACTCTCGTCAACGTATCCAAAGTTTTCTGAAAAGAAATATAAAAAATTTAATAAGAAAACTATAAAATTTTTAATTTCAATGAATAGAAAAAAAAAAAATATAAATTATACTAACTGTCCATTCTCGAATCAATTCTTCCCATTGCGTTAATGTCGTTAAAACTTGCAGGAACTGATCCCAGAGTTGAGTTGAAATGACAACATTTAAATTAGCTTTTATCCAAGTAACGATCAAAGTCTGAAAGATCGCGGGAGCAAGTTTTTTCCCGATATTTTCTTGCTGTTTCCGCCTGACATTGGTTTCGCCGAGTACTAGTGATGTAATTTGCAATAACACTCTATGAAATTAGAAACAAATTATTCTCAACATTCATTTCCTTCAATATCATTCATTTTTTTTTCTTTTTTCAGTAAAATATTTACTAGATAAGAATAATGGAAATAAATCTTAAGAACATTAATATTTATTACCTTAACAATTGTTCCCAAGTTGTAGGTTCTAATCTGGTGTGCATTACAACGTATCTGTAAACATTCAGAACTCTTTTGCAACTGTCTGTCTGTTCTTCAAACAAAGTAGGAGTCGCGTTAATTCCTGGACTATCCAGAAAGAATACATTGGATGCTTGTGTGATGAACACTTGCAGGACGTTTTGCAAACCGGCTCTTACAAAAATATTTTCTCGATGAATAGCCCCTAGATACGAATCGTTTCGCAAACGATTCAATCTGTAACTTTCTTGGGGACTTCTTTCATTTTCGATGTTCTCTCGTTTTTGATTATCATCGACGTCCCTGTCTTTGTGACATTCGAGTGGTTCCAACATAAATGGAGGAACTTCCTGTAAATTAACAAAATACATACACAATTATTTTATTAATTTTTGAGAGAACTGAATAAAAAGAAATCTAAAAAGAATTGAACTTACGTTGGTTTGAATCCAGTCTTTATATGCACCGATAGCTTTTCGTATTGCTCCGGCATGAGTGAAGTCTAAGAGAAATGCCTGTCTGTACAATTCGTGAACAAAATTAACGTTATCTCGACTGCCGTACAATACTTCTCGTACCAGTGTCATAGCAGATATGGTACTGTCTTCGTAACTTGGATTCTCTTGAGACATAGAAATCTCAGGAGAAAGCAAGCTTGATTCCGCAACACTGTGCGATACGGAAACACGCCGTAATTCTGATTCTCCACTTTCATCATTTGACGTCGTACTGTTTTTATAAAGAAAACACAAAAACACAATGAAATCGGTTATACTGAACAATAAAACATATTTTAGCAAAAACATTCAATTTTTTGATAAATAATTGAAATATATACCTTTGCGAGAGATGTGCAAAAGGTCCATCCTTTTTCATAACGTGAGTGAAACTGGCGATCCACTTGATAAGAACAACTTTGCAATGTACATAATTGTCGTTGTTCAGATTAGAAGGTTTACGCATCGTAGGTAATTCTATGTTTGGTTTGTACAATGAAAAGTTTTCATTAAAATCTGGACAGATGTATCGCAAGTACGTTGCTTTAAATCGTTCCAATAAAAATTGAAAGGATTTGTATTGTCGTGTAGTTTTATCTCTCCACTCGATCTTCACGACCTTAAATTATGCATTGGAAAATAATTATTATAAAAACTATTGGTTCATTAATCAACGTTGATGGAAAATATTTCGTTAACATTTATATGTACCTGCGTAACCATAAATTCCAGTAGGGCTTCTAAAAATCGAACTGTTTCATTGTCCAATGGTTTTTCACCGCTTTGGGGAGGTAAGATGGGTCCGTTGTCAACGGGACTGACGGGACCGTGTGTTGCATTGTCGTGGAAAATGCTCTGGCTGAATTGTGCATCGTGTGTTTCCCGTTTTTCCCTTTCGTCGTAGTTCGCGGATTTTGTAGGTCGATCCTTTTTACCGTCAGTCTTTTTCTCCACTTTGTACGGCGACGGCTGACAAGGCGGAAAACCGGGAACGAGGCTCGCAAACATTTGATGAATTTGCTCCGGAGCATTTTCTCCCAATGCTTGATACCAAAGTATAAAATATCTACGAACACAGCAGAAAAAAAAATAATGTCATTATTTATATAGCAATAAAACAATACTATTTTCTTTGTAATTTGATTATAGTTGATTGAAGTAATTTAATTAATAATGATTTAATTTTGTTTACCTTATAGCCTGTCTTCGAAGTTTCCAACTGTTGCCAGGATGTAACAGTTTGTGTAAAATTCGAGCAACACTGTGACACTGCCATCGTCGATTGAGCAACTCAGGAAGAAGAGTTAAAACTTTTTCCAAGAGATGAAGTACCTGCTCTAATTCCTCTCGGTGAGCTTTATGCACTATATTAAAATAAAAAAAAATTAATTAGTAATTATATTAAAAGAAAAAAAAGAACAAAATTATACCTAAGCATTATGAAAAATACTATTTATCACAATTCAAATAAACCGTCTCATAGAAAGCTTAAGTACAGCAAAAGATAAATTAATGCTTGAAAATTATTTGTTGATCAAAAATTAATAGGTTTATGTAACAAATTTAGAATCGGTCGTTCAAATCACTTAATGAAAATATTCTCAACATTAAATTGTAATTTAAAATTACTTATTTCAAGTTTGTTACTAGTTAATATTATAAAATTTAATCTAAGTATTTTTTGATCGACAAATGTGTTAAATTGTAAAACGAAAAGTGTTTATTTAAAAAGAGTGGACGAATAAAATGAACGCCTCAAAAATTACAGATACAACGTACTTTTATATACAAAAAGAAACAATGTGTATCTCACATATGTACAAAATAATTTATTCTGTAATGACAATAATAATGATTCTTTAAAATTAAAATACAAGTTTAATAACTAGATGTATATAATTAGGATAAATAGTATTAATAGAAGCGCAGCCAGAAGGTGTTAATTAAATATTTACAAAAGTTACTCACCAAGATGGAAGGATAGTTCTGTCGACATGGTTTGGTGAGGAGAAAAAGCAATGAAACAAACTCACGTTATTAACATTCTATTAATTATTTTAAAAGTTAGTTTGCATAGCAAATGTTAGATACGTTGAGAAAAATTATCTTTCATTTAGAATCAATAGAATCACAACAGTACTTATAAACATTTTTGTTTTAAATTTATGAACTTTGAAAGAAACTTACCCCGTTGGCGTAAATTGGTTTCTGCCGTAGCGAAACAGTCATATAGTATGAAATAAATATGGCTAAAGTTTCCCTCGAAGAATCCTTTTGCTTCGTCTGTGTCAACATTGTCTGAAATTTAAAAGAATTTTATCAATGGAAAATTAAATAATCCTGACAAATTATTTTTAAATTTGTTGAAAAATCATCGTCATCGTGATTTTTGCAAATTCATTCTCTATATAGCAGCAACAGAAGATCGTAAAAAAAAATCATTCTATTTGCGGTTTTCGTTAGAACAGTTAAGGTTTATTGCGTCATTATTTATGTCGATCCTCATATTTTTATATCATCGACGTATGTAAATGATGATTGTTGTGGATCCATTAAGTTTTTTGTTCCCTCTTTTGGGTGAAATATATTTAGAATATATAAAGTAATTCTTCATGTTGGTTTAGAGCTTTCTTTCTTAAAATGAAACGTAACATTATGAGAAGTAGATGTGGACTTTTTAAATTAATTTTAGGACAAAATAATCATAATATGGAAATAGATACATGTGTAATAGTGTAACATTAGCTGGAGGTGGAGGCCGCAATGGACTTACGAAGTGATCGTGTGGTATAGTGATTAGAAACTGATTCATGTAACATTGTGAAACCGCAGAGTAGAAATACACGTTATTCATTTTATTTATTAAATATAAATAATTCAAGAAGAAATAGATAACTTTTTACCAATAGCAAAAACTGCATAAGTTTTATTAAGGCAATTTAATTAATTTTATTGTTAATCGAACAAGATCAATTAATAACTATTTCAATAGCAATTATATATTTCGTTCAGTAGCTTTCAGTCGCATTGTATTCTCAAGAAATATTTTAATGTTATAACCGATCTTATTAATAGAGAGAAGTGTCGTGTTTATTATTCTTGGAATATTGAGATGTAGGTTCTCCATTATTTTAGGATATTTATGAATCATCAAGTTCTCCTGAAATATATTTTATTGGTTTATATTTTTCAAGAGGAGTTTATAAGACGAGTTCTTATAATCTTAATGCATGTAACATTCG
>JABFQA010001718.1:756-12898 GCA_022817065.1 Probaryconus sp. ZL-2020 | reverse complement strand
TTTATTGGAAATAGTATATTTGAGAAATACAATTTAAAAAATTTAAGATTAAGATTATTATAATACTTTAGGTGAAAATAGTAAAGAGATAACGAATTGCAAAAATTTATTCAACATTTTTGAATGGATCTTATTTAGTAAAATTGAACTAGAATTTTGTACACGACTTAATAACGAAAATGAATATTTAAAGAACTCTCTGCTATCGATCTAGTTCGGTTCTGGTCTCTGTAATGGAAAATAATTGAGAGGAGTGAGGAGTCAAGTAGCAGTTCGGAGGGATAGGCATAACGTGTCTTTGCCTGCACGATCGAGTACAGTCCAGGCTATAAGTAAGAACCATCATTGGCACTGAAAGCGAGGGAAGACAGTAGCACAAATTTATATTTCTCTGAACTGCTGTTTCATTTTCTCGTCATGTTTTTACGTACATGAATAATATCCCGAGGTTTAAATGGCCCAAACAAATTCGCTTTTCTTGCTGAACGTGAGAGCAATTAATCTTCGCACGCGCTTTTTCATAGAGCAAAAGAAACGGGGATAAAAAATATTTTCATACGAATTTCGAGAGACCCGCAGATGATTATTTATACGTGTAGAAAAAGAACGAGAATCGTGCTTGTATTTAATGTAACAAAAAAAAAAAAATAATAAGAATCAAAAGAAAATCATTAACAACGAATAATCGTCTTTGATTCTACAACTTTGCTTCTGCAAATTGCGGCAATTGTAGAACTTGCATTTGCCGTTTTACGATTCGGTCCAACTTGTGAATTATCTGAGTTAAATGTCAAAACAATCATGATATTCATCATAAAGCGAAAGATAATCCCATTGATATATACACGTTACACTTCATAATTCAGAAAGTAAATGATCCCAATCGTTTCAGGTGATCATTAATTTTCATCATTTAGAAGTAAGTAATGATACTGAATTTGTTATTCGCAAATAAAGATCACATTATTGATCTGTAACTAATATATAAAGTAATGGTCTCTTAAAATTAGCATTTGGAATTTTACCTCGGTGCCACGACGTCGTCAGCCGACTCTACCTTTTAATTGAAATGTTTTCCGGAAAAATAAAAAGTAACAGCGTAACACTTTAAGGGGCTCGTAAAGCCTTGGCTACGCTCTTTTCGACGATAAGAAACAAAGAGTGGCAAAAGCGATTTTTACCTTTTAATCCAAGCAATATCAGAAAACTTTAAAACGAGAGGTATCTCGTTTTACGCTTTACATACATTCCAAGTGTATAATGCTGCGTTAAAAAGGTTTTTACCAGGTTGAAAGATACGGTGCCGAGGCACTTTATCGACTTGACGTATGTATACGTCTTGAACGATGTAAACGCGACCGAGGCAGCTTAATGGTCGCAAAACAGTAAAAATGACAGGGAGCGTAATCGTAACGAGAGTAACAGGCTTTTTTTGTCATCGGACGCGATACGATGGAAAAGTGACCATTCAAAATTAAACAGCTGGCCAACGGAATATTGGCTCACGTGTACAAAAGGAACAACCAAAGTCGTATAAGAAGGCAGAAAAATCCGAGAAACCCCCAATGTCCTGTTTCTTGACCTTGTCAGTTCAACGTTTTCTTTTTTTTTTTCGGTCGGGTTGAAAGTTTGTTATTATCATACTTCTTAGAACATTAGGAAAGACATGCTAAGAAGGAACACCTGACTGTTACAAGCTTCAAAATATACAGTTATTCGCCTGTAGAGAAAAAGTGTTTTGTTAATTTTCCTCTCGATTAAACTTACACATTCATTATTTCATTAGCATTATGCTTTTACTAAATTTAGTAGTGTAGGATTTGCTATAAAATTTTTTAATTCTACACACTTTATGTTTATGCAAAAAAAAAAATGAAATGAAATAAAATGAAAGCGAGAAAAAAATATTTTCTGAACATTTATTCGAAACCCGGACAAGGAACTAAAACTTTTTGTAGGGTCGAAAAAACACGTTTCGACCACATGATACGCGCGTGTAATTTAGCAGGCGATTCGCGATCGGTTCGCGAAGAATCACGGTGTATGCAAGAGTGAATTTTTTACCGGAGCAAGAAGAAACCACGACGACGAAGAAGAAGAAGAAGAAGAAGAAGAAGAAGAAGAAGAAAAAGAAGACAGAGACGTGGAGGAAGGTCAAAACGTACGTGTCTCAGCTCGCACGACTCTGTACAGTCTAGCAAGTAAGTTCCAATCATAACATTGTGAAAGCAGAGCAAAGGTGCAGGTGGAACCTCAGCCCTAAGCCACGGGGGGTTGTTTTCATAGACAAGCGAACGATATATTTTTGGGTAACAACAAAGGAAAAGAGCTTCCTGTTCTGCTGAAAGAAGAAACGAAAAATGAATATTTATTTACTGCGTAGAACTTTTGGTCGCAAACAAAATCGAATTTAAAATAAATGAAAATTGATTGATAATAATTCATTTCTGTAAAAAGTGATAAAAACATTAACTGTTGATTTTTATGAATATCATACTAAAATTTCTTAATCTCTTCATTTTCTTATCTTCTAAGAATTATAACAGAAAACATCTTATTTCAGTCTTCTCCATTTACAATTCAGATCTCAGATCATTTAATTTTTATTTAACAGCAACTTTTTCCATGTACATTCCCCGAGGAGTGTTTCCACGCTAAAACTTCGCGAACACTGTTCATATAACAGTCGAGAGTTTTTACTTTTCAGGCAAAAATACACGAATGGCGCTCTCTTTTACTTTTTATTTTTCCTAACAGTGAAATAATTTTAATACCGTTACATTATAACCATTTGAAATTGAATAATTTAAATTACAGATCTATTTCTTTGCTGCCTTTTTATCGAGCTTGTTACAGCTCCACGTAATGAGACACTTCGGTGATAACTTTTGCACGCTTGCAGAAAATAAACTATACAAGTACTTTTTTTTTAAACAAGAAGCGTCATTAATATAATATACATACGTCGTCAAGACACGCATCAATCACTTGTCATTGAATTGCTATTCAATTCTCTTTAATTAGAATAAGAATTTTCGGATAATTTCTCTTCTATTACTCATTTTTAAAGGACGGTTTAGTAATCTATAAAACTTAGAAGTCAGTTTTCTTCCATAACGGTTTCAAAGACTTCGAAACATCAATAAGGCGACAAGACTTTGAAAACGCAGAAAAAAGTCTTCACGGTTCGCATCACATTAATAGATACTGGTCGATTTCAACGGGCTATTTCTGAGTAACGAAAAAAGGTAAAATTTAATAAAGAAATAAACATTCGGAAGACAATAGATTTTTTATGAAGACACCATATATCTTTTCTCAAACAATCAATTTAATTTTAAAACTCTTTTTGTCATAACACGAAGTTCAAGTTCTACTGGATTAAACATTTCTTTTTTTTTTTTTCTTTTAGAAGCATAATCCTCGAACGAGGTCAAAAATAAGCATTACTTCCTTTTGTTATTGGATATTTACAAAAGCTTTCATCAGTCAAGTCTCAATCACGAAATGCTACGTTTATGCAGGGATGATATTATAGTGATTGGGAAGGCATATCAAATGAATAGGGTTTGGATGCTTTGTGCAGAACGAAAGCAGTCAGAGAATGCCACCTTCCAATTGTGAGGCAAAGAGTGATGTTCATAAGATCACGGTACACTGCATTTATATCTATATAGCGAGGCTTTTTCGTATTTCAATGTACAGGTGTTCCCTTTTGTGCACGACAATATCTCACAGAAGCCTGGAATACGTCAGGACTTTTTCAACGGCATTTGTGCTCGACGTTTCCCGGGACACAAATCGCCTCGATTCATTGTATTTGACAAACTAGTTGAATAATTGGAAGTGTCTATAATGAAAAAGAGGATAGAGGAATAACGATAGAATGAACGTTGGGGACGAAATTGTATTTTCTCTTTATAAAAAATTATTGTTTCATTGAAATTGCTTTGATTTGTCGCATTTAAACAAACAATGCTATTGGCAATTATTTTTTTAATATTTTAAATTAAAAATAAAAAAAAAAAAATAAAAAATAACACCCGTACGAATCACTAACGGTATGATTATCAAAATATTTTTCAGCAACAGTGATATTTAATTGAGAGACATTTTCTTGTTTTAATTAATAGTATTGATGGCCAGTGAAAGTCCATAATTATCAGTGTAACACGTCATTTAATTATCGATTTTTCTTCTCGGTCCAGCTTATAATTCATTTTTTCGACCGGTAAGATCTTAAATGCACGGATTCGCAATTGTACGTGATTAACATCATAGCATTAATTGCACGGAAAACCAGTAAGTAATTGCATACTATTTAATTATACGTAATATAAACTACGCACTCGGCTACTTGCGTTTACAGTTTTGCCTCGATTAAAAACCGTACGCAATGCCATTTCTACTTTCGCTGTAATTTTAATCTTAAAAAAATTTTTGCCAATTTTGAAATTGTTGCCCCGCGTCTGGTTACGTAACGCATGACGTACAATTGAAGTATTATGTGAAAGTAATAACATAAACGTCATTACAAGATGCTCGACACATGATACAACATATGTCACCATCTACAATTTGTTGGCGTAGCATTTAAAGCAGACGTGATTTCGCATCGAGCGTACGATTACAATATCGAACATCAATGATTCAAATGTATACAAGTTGTAAGTACGACCATAATGTTTCTATTCAGCAGAATTACATATTATACATGCGCGCAGTAAACGAGTCATGTAAAACTCCGCAGACCATTCTTATAGCCTTATAAATTTTATTTAAAAAATTCACGACCATTATAATGTATTTTTTATGAATGAACGGAGAATTCTGCTTGTCGATCGTAAATGATTTTTACAATCTGCAAATGAAGACGATTATGAAGTATAAATTGAAGATGATAATAAAAATTTTATACAAAAAACAATCGACTAATGTTATTAATACACGTAGAAAAAAGTTGTAGTAAAAATTACTATACCAAATGGGAATAAAGACGTATTGTATTAAACAAGTGACACAATACGTCTTGATTTCTATTTGGTATAGTAATTTTTACTATAACTTTTTTCTACGTGTAGGAACGATAAGTGCTATTTTTTTATTTTGTGAAAAGTAAAGATTATACGTAATCGTTTATTCGAAACTCAATACCCCATTGAAAGAGCAACGAAGGAATAAATATCTAAACGAAGACTTTTTCATTTTCTATCAATTATTTCTTTTCAATATTATTAAAAGGTCTCAAGAAATGAATCCTTGAAAATTTTTAACTCCCATCATCAGATTCTACCAATTACAACTTTCATTTTCCTTAGTAAGAACTGAAGTTCATTTATTTGACTTCACACCGCGCCAATGTTCTTCAAAGATAATATCATTAATTCCCCTAATATAATTTTCAGTAATATCACTGATCCTTTCTCGATTATTGCAATAAGCAGTTTTACAAACGTAATGATAATCAACGATGAAATTGAATAGACAGATGTTGCGTTGCAAGATTGCGCTTAACAGTTGGGCTTATTTTCTATACTTACGAACACGTGCGTTTGTTTGTTCGAAAGAAAAAGAGAAACTGCAACGGCGAGAGCGAGAGCGAGAGAGAGAGAAAGAAAGAAAGAAAAAACGCGAAGTAAAGAAAAAAGTGGAGGGGAGAGCTCGACTAAAGAAATACAAGAAACAAGAACTTAACATTACCAAGTCAGATAACTGCACGCCGGAAAAATGGCTCCAGAGTCAAAGAACTGAAAGTTGGCTCGGTTCAGCACGAAGTCATCTTGCCCTTTTTATGAAGACTCCGCAGCTCAATTTTCCGGACCCCCAAATATCTGACACCTTTCTCGGGACAACGCTACATCTTGCATCGGATTTATTAAGCGCGCGCCGTGTCATGAATACATATGGATTCGCACTACCGGAATATAGTTTGCAGGGGACGAGGAAAATGAAAGGATAAAGTTACCAAGGGAAAATCGGTCCGAATAAAAGTGGATTTATTGATATTTTTCTTTGCGTAGAAACGTAAATGTAATATCTTACTTACAATCAATTTTATTGAAACTTTTCAAAATAACTATATTCCTTTTTCAGTACCACATTTTATCGAAAAATTCTTTTATGAAAATCTGACAAATGCACGATTTGTATAAAAAAAAGGCGAACAAAATGAACGAGAATTCCAAGTGTAACTTTTTTAAATATAAAAAATCGTTCACCTAATGTTATGTAAATTAATGTTAATGTTATTTATAAATACTGCTGGGCTCTTAATCAGTGAACACTCATAAATTATCGTTCCTGTAATATTGCTTTATATGGTCGTTAAACGAACAATTTTTTTTCATCTCTGATATCGCGAGCGTCGCATTATAAATAGGATTTTTCATTACATTCCAATGTCTATTCAATAAATGATTAAAATTATTACTGATCTAATTTTCAACATTATATATACTAAAGCATTCTTTATTTATCGATAAAGCGTTCGCTAAAGGTACCTTGTCAATGTTTCATATTATGAGTTATACATCATAACTATTATTTATTAATTCTAAGATTGATTATCTACGTGAATACTAAGAGAAAAAGAAACTGTAAATATTATACTGTTACCTACGATATAAATTTTTACAGGTAAAATTTCACGTTTAAATCGTTTTATTCATATTGATAATTTGAGAAAATGACAAAACAATTTTACGAGCAAAAAATTTGTCAATTTATAAATGACATCATAACAAAATTGTAGGTATATTTCTTACAGCGGTTGCGAAATAAATATACAAATTATTACACCGTAATGAGTGTCGTGCGAGTAAAGAAAAACGCCGAACGTTAATCCGCATAAGAATTATGTGCGCTTAATCAATTATGCTCTAAATATGTTATATTTTCTTTGCGAGGCAATACTTAGTGGAAACCTTTTGTTTAATTATTCAGTTGTCTAACAAGACAGAACCATGCAAAGAAAAATTTGATTTACTACAATTACTATGATTACAATAAACTGGGGTTATACACGGTCGACATAAACGAAAAAATGATTACATCAATGTAGGCAAATTAGCATGAAAAAGTGCATTTTCTTGAGTAACAACATGTCATACTAATAATACAGCTCATACTAATCACTGTTATAATTCAAATGTTATATCGTGTGTGTGTGTGTGTGTGTAATATGTATATACATCATGTTATTTTTTTCTCTATTGTCATTCTATTGCATTCAAAGCTATAATTATTATCTCGTTGAAACAATTACATTTCATTTAAAAAATTTAATAAATGAAAGTAAGAGACTCAGAATTTTTGTAATTGTATAATTGTAAAAAACAATTATAATAAATATCGTATGGCGTATATGTATAAAAATGACATAGTCAAGTTAAACATGAACAGTATACACATATCCAAAACTGTTATTAATATGTGCTTCACTTCGAAAATTGCAACACTCATCAAATATTTGGAATAATTCACAGTACGAAATATTCTAATAATTAATGAAATATTTGCGGCTATTAATCGTGTTAATTAATTATTTAATACTTCGTATCTTCTGTCACTAAAATCATCTGGTAAAATTATCCGATAAATTTTATTTTTTTGTTCAATCATTAATTTCATTTTAATTTTCATTTTTCACTCAACTTGGTAAAAATTTCGTGTAATCTTGACTACACGGCTCTGTTGACGAAAATCGGTTTGCTTTAAAGCCGTCATAATTCCCCCAGGATAAAAATCATGGCACACGCTCTCTCGCGAGTCATGAGTCCCCACTATCTTTTGCGCGGGACATTTCTTGGCTTGCGACACCCTCTTCGCAAAGCAGCGTTTTCCGCTCCTTGGCCTTAATTAACATCTGACACGAGTCCAGTGCCATTCGCCGATCCAACGATCTTGTGGATTTTCATCATTTTTCCTCGCACGCTTTATAGTCTGCCGAGCCAACTAACGCGACGACGATGGAGTTACAATAATATACGAGATGTATCTCCTAGCATCAGTGTGTAACATGTCCTTGCAAATGAATGACTACACGCTTTGCATACGTTTATTTTTTATCATTTTCTTTTACCTTTTTTTAGTTAATGTTTTCTTGTGACTTCTTCATCGTATTTTTTTCTTTGCAATCAATTACTTTTGCTTTACTATTGCTTCTAATTTTTAAGAATCATCATTTCTTAAGTCGGGAGACAAATATATCCCACACATTTACTTATTTTTAATCAAGATTGTTTATATTTAAATAATAGTTATTATTACAAACGTAATTATAACTTTTGTTTCCTCGGCAATATTATAAGAAACCTTGAGTATCAGTAATGGAATTTCCTTATTTAAGTTGATACACTAACACGAGACTAAAAAATTGTTTATAGATAATAAATATTTTAACTACTAGTTATTAATAGGTTCCACAGATATTTGTTGTACGTTTCCGATAATTATGAACGTAATGAGGTATTAATTAAAATAATTTTATACTTAGAAGAAAATTGTATTATGGGATATGCATATAGAGTCACGATCTTTAGTTCACTTATTATAAACAATCTGTGCGGAAAAAATGTTTTGTCTTGTTCACTGAATAGAGATTAAATACTTAAAGATTATATATACTTCATAAAAATCATTGTTTATCACTCTGTTTGTATATAATTAATTACACATACTTTTTGCTGCAATTCTTCAACGAGAATGTGTTGACAATGTAGCACCCTAAGTGTCTTATAATTATTTATATTTTATTATAGATTAGTCATGGAAAATAATACATTTGCAACAAAAGTTTAATCGTTACTGAATTGTGGCTAAATCCTTATTTCTTTTTATTATGCGGAATAGTAAATTATTATAAAATAATGACTGTTAGTTTAAGGTCAGATTAAATCACGGTTGCATCTCGATTAAAAGATGACTTAATTTTCCTTCTTTTCTTAAGAATTTTTTTAAGAATTTCCTAATAACAATTTTCAATTACCACCCACAAATCATAGTCTGTTTTAAATGTGTTCCCAAAATTTTCAAATGTAATTATGCAAAAAAATATATATATATATATGTATAAAATAGAATAAAAGTGAATTCAATTAATCGTATGCAGAGAAACACACAATAAATAAAAACTAATAATATATCAAAAGTGCAATAATTCGAGCCATTGAATTCCTGCAAGCTGCTTTATTTAATTAATTCTCTATCAATTGGTTTTCATATCTGTACTCTTCACATATTTGAAAAACATGTCTATTCAGGCAATGCGGTCGTGCATTTGTACAAATGCGCTCGCGGAATGCTTTCATTATATACTAGCGTTGCATCAAACACCGATCATTGTTTTCTCAATCAATCGAGAACTATATACGCACTGGGAAAGGATTAGCATGTTTTGTTCGAAGTGAAATATACGCCCTGGAAATTTATCCAAATTCCTCTATTGCGTAAATTCAATTTTATCGCAATATATATTCTAATAATCGAGACGACGTTTGCGAGTTTTTGATGATATATTAAAATCATATTTCGCACAAACTTAATGCAATGCGATGTGGCTTACATTACAATGAACATGACTTTGGCATTTCTGCATTACACAAAACGATTATCAATGCTCGATGGAAAAGCGTTAATGTAATGAAAATATCATGGGACGTTGTTGTATATTTCGCTTCACTGGCAAAAATCTTGATGATTAATCTGATAAATAACCATAATTTGATCAGCCCGCAATATTTCACAGTTCAGTTATGCGGATATTCGGTGCATGAAAAACTCGCGTTTTAAAAGACTCTTTTAGAAGTACTTAATAACGTATGAAAAATAATAATTAGTTGTAAGAAAATGTACAATGTGTGTACCAATCGTCATGTAAAAATGTTTAAAGAATCCAATGTTTTATAGGTGTGATTTTATATTTCTTTCTCTGTATGATTAGAGATTTGCTTGTTTCCCTTACAAATACTAAGATTCTGAAACATTTTCATTCTTTTCTTCTTGAGCGATTTACGGTAATCGCGTTCCGGATTTCCTAGTAAGAGAAAACGTCGTACTTGAGTTTGGTTTACGTTCCATCATCAACCAATAATTGTATTCCTAGTTCAGCATACGCGTCAAACCAATGCAGCAGTAGACAATTTCCTACCTTTGTTGGGCAAGTTTCAGAAACAAAGAATCGCTTCGAGGTAAAATAAACGCGTGGTCTTATGCAATTAGTTTTACGAGTAAGTGCAGATAGGTGCTACCGCGACGTTAAAGTCGCACTAAGTCAGCGTTTTAATACTTTGTAGACGCACGCCAGCTCGTAATCAGTGGCGGGGATCCCTACAAAACTTTCGCTAAATCGGCTTTTAAAGAGGATTTCGTACTCTATTATTTCAGCTAACATAAAAAAAAAGTAACGCTATTTTACATTGTTGACTATCCACTAAACTCTTTTTGATTATTGACCATTTTTTAGTCTGTAATTTAAAATGCTTTAAAAATTATTTCCCAACCAAATGGTACTAAAAGACTGTTTCACAAAGTTGTGAAAAGAAGTATACTACAATCATTCGTATGATTATTTTCGAATGCATAAATTTCTACTGTTATCAATCGTTTGAATCTCGTGAACCACAAAATTAACATACAAGCATAGACGATGTTTAGCATGTGCATTGTTGTTGTTGTCGTGGATCGTAAATCAGTTGAATAATAATCCAATTTTATAAAGAGAATTGTAGGTAATGCCAAGAGGCTCAATTAGTCGTTTGCGGGATAAATGGCGACTCGTGACTTTCGCAACTCGAAGATCTAATTGTATTGGACTTCTTGTCTTAAGTGATAGATTCAAAGAAGAGACTCGAGGCCAATGGTGTATTATATTATTGCTTTCATAGCGTTTCAAATTCTATCTCTTGTGACGATATTCATTATTTTTTTTTTTTTTTTTTTTACTTTATTCATACGCATTATTCATTTTTCAGATCAACTAGGACGACCTATTACGCATTGATACATATATAAAACACGAGTATAATGATGATTAATGATGATTATTAGATTTTTTATAAATAATAAATTTTGTTATCCGCGAAATAGGATAATAGTTCTTACAATTGCAGAATCATTAAACAGAAAATAAACTATCAGTCAAAAAGTTCGGTTAATAGCTTGTACGGAAACACTCAGAAATATCGAATTTTCATTAATCATCGATCGAGGTGCGATCGGCTCTGACAAGTTTAACATCGACTCCTATGCAATGCCCTGATCAGTTCTGCCACTCAAATGGTTAATATTTGCTTGTCAATTACGAGCTTATTTTAAATTATCACTGGAATGGAGATTTCACGTCATATCCCCATCTCGCTTCCGATGTATGAACTCTCTCGACATTCGAAATGTTTTTAGCGTTTTATGAACGTGAAAAGAGTGAAAAAGTGAATGCACTCCGCATTAGAGCGACCACTGTACTGGCCCATTTGTAGAAGTGCTTGTAATGTTCAATTTTTTAAGTAATTTTAATTAAATTTCTAATAACATAAATTAATTTTTAATTTTATATAATTTTTATTCTTTGTATTTGAATTCTCATCAAAGCAATCAATCTGCACACAGATTTTCATTCAGTCTTTAGTGCTTAACAAACTTTATCAATATATTACTTAAATAATAAATATTTTTTATTTTTGTTATGTCCTCAGATTTGATTATAATTGTTTAACGGAATATCTCTTCATTCCTACAATCAATTTCATCCTAGGATAACAAAAATGTTTAATATTTAATATAAAGAAAAAATAATATGCAATAATTATATTATTTAAAAAATTATGAGACTATATGTATGCAAAAAATGTATGCAAATTATGTATGCAAAAATATAGAAAAATATCAAATATCATATATCACATCAAAAGAATTATACTGATTTTCATGAGAATTCACATTCTCATGAAAATCAAACAAAAATCCGTATCATTTTAACAGCTGATCTTTCAGTTGAATAGTGAACGTTACATGCTTCTAAATCCATATTTATTATTGCCAATTTATTCTCGACCGAGGTACGGAAATATGTTTACAATGGAACGCGCAATTTCTTCACCAGTTGATTATCGCCG
The DNA here is from genome assembly GCA_022817065.1 of Probaryconus sp. ZL-2020. Classification (NCBI taxonomy): domain Eukaryota; kingdom Metazoa; phylum Arthropoda; class Insecta; order Hymenoptera; family Scelionidae; genus Probaryconus; species Probaryconus sp. ZL-2020. The sequence continues at coordinate 788 of JABFQA010001718.1, read as the reverse complement.
GTAGCTGATACGCATTATCTCTGAGACAGCGT
>JABFQA010001717.1:0-12898 GCA_022817065.1 Probaryconus sp. ZL-2020 | reverse complement strand
CGAAATCTAATAGCGAAATCTAATAGCGAAATCTAATAGCGAAATCTAATAGCGAAATCTAATAGCGAAATCTAATAGCGAAATCTAATAGCGAAATCTAATAGCGAAATCTAATAGCGAATTCTAATAGCGAAATCTAATAGCGAAATCTAATAGCGAATTCTAAGAGCGAATTCTATAACAGCTATATCATTAATCAAACCTTTCAATGTTCAACAATATTTCAAATTTTTAAATTTTATACATGATCTTTCATTTTTTATAATGACTTAGATAATTTACATTAATCTCATTTGCATATTTAAGCTATTAATTTTTGTTTTTGAAGGATTAATATTTATGAATGATAAAGTTTTGGGGTGGGATTATGAAAACAAGAACGATCTAAATCATCTAATTTTCTGATTATATAATTAGTTTACGAGCCCAGTTTTAAGAGCCTTCTAATAGCAAAGTCTAAATAGCCAATTCGAATAGCAAATTTGTATTATTTGATTTTAGTTGAACTATGCAGAACTATATAATTTTGACAGGACTACTAAAACACTACTAAACAACTTAGTAAGTTCTACTTAAGGAAAAAAGTTGAATAAAATATTGAAAATTAAAATTATATTATTGATTTTGCAACCGATTTATGTTAAAATATATATTAAAAAATATATATATTGTAGGAAAATACATAATTTATTGAATAAGATATAATAAAATATTGAAAATTTCAAAAAGTTACGAAAGTTTCAATAAAAAAATGTTGAATGATTTGAAAGTATAAAATGTGTTCAATATTTGAAAAATTTATTTTTAAAATTAACACGTAATTTAGATTTCTTCCATAAACTGTAAAATATTAAAAATAATTTCATTTGATAAAATTATATATGCCTAAATGAAAGATGAAAAGAAATTTGTCTAATATTTTATATTTATTTTATTTCATAAATTTTGAACATTAGAAATAAATAACATACATTTATTATTTTTAGAAATAATTTTCTTATTTTCTTAATTTTCTTTTAAAATAATATTTTTTATAATTTTAATATTACCACTATAACTAATAAATTTAATAGGTATCAATAAATTTTTAGTTGCACATACTAATTAACTTAATTGTGCACTTGGATTGACTATTTCATGATTATACTCGTTGTACAACTATGATTTGAGTAAAATATACTAAGTTTTTAATCGTGTTTACACATTTTACTATTAAAACCAATTAAAATCTTAGCAAATACAAGTTTTTACTATATTCTTAGTATGAACAACTAAACATATTTCTCTCAGTGTGTAGTTAACAATTTTTAATTTGTAAGAATCTATATAAATTTATATTAAAGAAGAATTTTTACGTCAAAGATGACTAGACGTAAGAAAGCTTACACGTCACTGTCAAGATTAAGCAATTTAAAAAGTAACTTGTATAATTTGCAAAACTATAATCACTTCCGTATTGATGCTTTGTGTTGTTTTGTAGTGATTGATCTAAACTATAGAAAACAAAGAAAAGTAAAATGTAATAGTTCATTTTAAACAGTTTAAAAAGATATTTACAAATAGAAATAATAGATATTTTTCAGATATTTTAAATATATTAATAAACAATGAGATTAACTATGGTATATGAAATGCAATATTTATTTAGAATGTGAACATGAAGATTAATATTAATTCAAAGACTGAGGAATTAATTAAAAATATTATATTCGGGTTTGCAGTAAATGATACACAATTATTTAATTTTATCTGATGCGTTTGAAAGTTAGTGAATTATAAATGCGTGTAATGACAAAACATATAATAGATTAAACCATTTCATGAGATGTACAGTTTCAGATATTATAGAAATAAATATTCCTCCTTTCAAACATTTAATTTTGTTAAAAAAAAAAAGTCATCTATATATATTTTTCATCTGTAAAATGTATGAAGTTAGCTTTAATATCATTATAGATACAGTTCTTCCGGATGAATATGAATTGTAAGTTATATTATTACATAATTTTAATTTAATTATATGGAAAAAATTAATATATTATATTATTTTAATGATTAAATAAAAAAAAAGCTATGACAATGGTTTTTGAAGCATATTTTATACTTACTGATCTTCTCTACAATCACGCATCTTTTATTTTTCTATTTATTCTATTTTCTATTTAAGTTTATAATAAAATCGAAAGAATTAAAGGCTACTTCTTCAGTCATTTACCTGTTCTGCCAATCATAATTACCGTTTCAGGTAGTCCTCTGCATACAGCATCTTTCGTCCATGAAATATATTATATTTTATTTATCTTTTATTTAATTATCTAATAAAATATTTCAAAAATTAAAAAATTAATTTAACAAAAGTGTATATTAATTTTAAAAGATGAATTTGAAATTGGTTAATCATCATTAGTAACATCATAATAATAATACAAATAATATTAATAATAATAATAATGCTCATTAAGGGGGTAAGGAATATAATCAATAATTTTATTTAACATATTGTCGTTTGTTTTGTTAGTACTGTTTTGCACATGTTTATTTAAAATATGAAATTTATATATCTATTTACATTTATTACATATTATACATTTATCACAATTTTAGTTACATTTATTACATTTTAAAGAGAATATACATATTTACATTTATTTAAATTTAATTATATAGTTTCTAAGTATACTTTAATCTAATGAGTAATAGAAAAATGAAATTTTTTATAAATTATTATAAATCTGAACTAAATCCTTTAATTTTTTATTAAATTTCTATCAAAAAAAAGACGCCTAGCTTCTACATCCTTCTGGAAAGCCGAAAATTCATCTTGTCTCTCCTTCTCCTTTTTTATTTGATTGTTTCTGCAACAGAATGGAAAAAAAAAACTTAATTATATTTGATAAAGATGAAGATAAGAAATTCAGAGGAACTTTTAAAGAAATTTGTCTTTTATATTTACAGAAAACCATTTATATTAACCCATTTATATTTACAGAAAAACTTACCTTATCTGGTCTTCAATTTCATTGAAGATATATGACGAAGCAATATGGCTTTCCATTTCACCCCACGTTTCCTCCTCCTCTTTCTCGTCGTCAGCATCATCTTCATCGTTATCGGCATTATCATCATCATCATCATCTGTCTCAATTTTACACTCCATTGTGCCATTATTAATTGTAAACCATCCTTCTTCTTGTTGCAGATCATCATCATCATCATCATCATCATCATCATCATCATCATCATCGTTATCATCATCATCCGTTTCTATTGTTAATTGTATCTTTTCATTGTCCTTTGTAATCCATTCATTGTAATCCAGCCTGTTTTCGATACATTCACCTTCTCTTTGATGTTGCTGGTAATCATCTTCTTCTTCATCTTCTTCATCGTCTGTGTACCAGATGCTTCGACGTAATAAGTTTGATCGCTTTTTCTGCCATTCTCGATTTTCAAGTTCCTCTATCGATTCTTGAAAATGCTGATAAATTTCTTGTGATATTAAATAATCTTCCTCTTGTATTGATAACGTGTTCTTTAAATGGATTATCCAAAGCATATGCTCCCGGTCCATTTCACCTTTAAAATAGTTGAAGGTATATTCCAACCGTAATAATAACTGCTGCAATGGATTTTCTGCTGTTTTATAATTGATGTACTCCTTCTGCCGCTGCTCTTCGTGCATTTGGCACAAACCGCACCTCAACGCAAATTCACCACAATTAGAGTATACACAAATCATGTTTTTGACTGTTCTTTTTTTTCACTTAACCAAAAGCACGACTGTTGTAAAAAGATTTTCAAAGATACTAAAGAAGAAGAAGAACCAAATTTTAACTATATTATATACCTCAAAGTAAGGGTAGAGGGAGAGAGAATAATACATAATAGGAGTTTTGAGAAGAAAAATTAATGATACAAATCGTTTAGAACGTATACTCTTGATTTTGCTTTTATGAAGAATAGAATAGAAACATTTGTCTTTAGAATAAATACATCACTTTCGAAAACTTTCGAATGTCAAAGCTACACCTTACATTTTCTTTAAGGCGGAGAAGCAGCAGCAGAAAAAGTCTATTTTACATGATTTTCAAAGGTTCCGAAGAAGAACCAAATTTTGTAACTATATTATATATACCTCAAAGTAAGGGCGGAGTTTTTGAGAAGAAAAATTAATGATAAAAATCGTTATTAGAAAATATACTCTTGATTTTGCTTTTATGAAAATAGAATAAGAACATTTTTCTTTAGAAAGTTTTTATGAAATTGGTGTGTTGTAGAATAATTTCATCCATCAATGTGTTTAAAGTTACTGTACGTTGAGTGGATTAATCTGAAATAAATAAATTAATAAATTAATTAATATTAAACATAATTTCTGTTTCAACTATTTAAATATAAAACATTAATCTGAACAACCAATAAAAACTACATTCGTTTAAAAATTATAAAATATTGAAAAATTGACTTACAATTTCGAATTGCTTGTCTTGTGCTTGTTCAATTGTATCATCTATTGATACCTGCTGGGAACCTTCTTCTATAAGGGTCTCATGCCGATAGTTGACAGGTAATAATAAGCGTGTCCGGTCTGCTTGCTCAGGTAGTTAAACATACATTTTCTTTGATAAAGAGTCTATGATCTAAAACAAAATATACTTCAATATAAACTGAAATGATACTTACAATATAACAAGAAGAATAAATACTAACCATTATATCCAGCTTATTCTTGAAAAGTAGACATTACTTTCATCAACCATTAGATGATGATGATTATCATCAACCCTCGTAGGAAATTAACTTTGTTTGTTTGAAAAAGTTTGAAAAAGTCTGAAAAAGTCTGAAAAGGTCTGAAAAAGTCTGAAAAAGTCTGAAAAGGTCTGAAAAAGTCTGAAAAAGTCTGAAAAAATTATGACATAGTCTGAAAAAGTATGAAAAAAGTCTGAAAAAGGTCTGAAAAGGTCTGAAAAAGTTTGACAAAGTTTGACAAAGTCTGAAAAAAATTATGACATAGTCTGAAAAAGTATGAAAAAAGACTGAAAAAGGTCTGAAAAGGTCTGAAAAGTTTGACAAAGTCTGAAAAAATTATAACATAGTCTGTAAAGGTCTGAAAAAGTCTGAAAAAATTATGACATAGTCTGAAAGAGTATGAAAAAAGACTGAAAAAGGTCTGAAAAGGTCTGAAAAAGTTTGACAAAGTTTGACAAAGTCTGAAAAAATTATGACATAGTCTGAAAAAGTATGAAAAAGTCTGAAAAGTTTGACAAAGTTTGAGAAAGTCTGAAAAAGTGTGATTTATTTCTACAAGGTGTAATGGATTATTAACTATTTTGTAATAAATTTATAAAAGTATAAGGTTTAAAGTATAGAATAAGAAATCAAAGAATTATATGCTATTCGATTTAATAAAAGTATGAAATAAAATATACAAAATATGAATACCGGAAATAATATATGATTTTATTTTATATATAAACGCTCGAGTTAAATCAAAATGATTTTAAAGTATATCTATTATACATGTGTGATAATTTCTACGAATTTTTGGGGAATATTTATGAATATGAGATTAGTTCTTTTAACATTTTCGTAAACAATCATCGACTAACGATGTTAATGTAAGATAATTATAATTGTGTCATCTAACTGAAGAAGTTTTTGTACAAAGAAATAATAATCTATTCGCACACAGTGTGGAAAATTGTACAAAATTATGCTTATTCTAGAGTAACTTGACGTTTGAGAGTTTCGCGTGGTTAGTGTCAATTATAAACATGAAATATATAAGTTGTTAACATAGCTTTTGTCATAATCGTGATGATTGAGATGAGTCGTCCACAGAATAGTCCAAATCAACTAATACAGCCTCAAATATGAATGGCAAAGAACTCAGCAGCAACTCTTTGTATCTGATCGCGTGTCGTCTAAAGTAATCGTATGTTAATAATGGCCCAAACCTCTTTTCTATAAATTTTTACAATACAAATTAATTTTCTATTCACTATTTTTAAATATGATTTTATACACTTGATATTTTTTTTATAAATCTTACCAATATCTTGGACGCACTATTTTTACTTTAATTTTGAAATTTATAATGATATCATACATTAATGATCTATTAGCAAGTTACTTAAATATATGTCTGCTGTTTTCTTTGCCTTTCGCTTATATATAGGGAAGATCTCTCATTGTCTATTTGTATATCGACAATAGATGTACATAACAATCGTTATTAAAATCGAGTCAAAGCCCTTAAAAGTTTACAAATTTCATAGCGTTGCAATTCAGTTATATACAAATTTGACGATTTGAGGTTCATTAGCCGTTTTCGTTACAAAGGGAAGAAGCATTGTCATCTCTCTATCCATCTCCAATCCCCCAAAGTTTAAAAGTTGTTGTATATTATCTGTATAATTAATATTTCAATTAATTGCATTAGGGAAAAAAATATATTATATGAGAATCATAAAAATATTACCTTGTGCATAATTGTAGAAATTCATTACATCATGAAGACGATGATCATGTTGTTTTCCTCGTTTAATTATATAATTTCACACCGTAATGTTCAATTCATTACATTTTCTAAACACTCTTAAACCGTGAGCCCGCACAATCTCATTGCCACTCATTTCGAATATAATTGAATTTAAATTTATTAAAGTTGTATTTAAACTATCATTTTGCAAATGTGTTCTCCCGCTTTAGTGTGAATTTTTTCAGTATTTTCGACTGCATAGTTATTGAGAAAAATATTAAAGTTATATCATTTACATTTATGACGAGTGATATGAAACACATATCAATCAATATAATTTCATGAAAAGAATAGTAGGATTTTTTTTATAAAAACTATTTAAAAGAAACTTTACAATCAATAATAGAATTTGCTATTAGAATTTGCTATTAGAAGGGCTCTTAAAAATGGTCTCGCAAACGAATTCAGTTTCGCGGCTTCGTAAAACTGATCATTCTAAAAAACGTAGAATGTTCACGTAGTAGGAAACTTTTACAAATCTTATTACAACTTAATGCTGTATATACTTTAATATCGAATGAAAGTGTGTGTGTGTGTGTGTGTGGCAGAGGTTCATTCTTAAAATTTCCTACATTAAGATGCATAAAAGATTTATTTTGATGCATTAATTAGAAAGTACTGTCATCTAAAAATGTGAAGATTAAGTCATACCTTATTCAAAACATCTGTAACTCAAATATTCCTTTGTGGTAAAATTAAGTAATGATAGATGAGGATGATATTTCACTAAAAACTATTTTCTCATTCTATTACGAAAATCAGATACAAAAAAATACCCGTTAGTACATGAGATTATAATTTTCATATAGCATCTGTATGTTTAAAATTTGAACAGTATAATAAGACCTTGATTTCAAATCTCGTCATCAAAATAGAATATTATTATTATTCAAAAGAAATGCTTTCCATTTACATTTTCTCACGAATTACAAAATCTTTAAAAATATTAATCTATAGCGAAGTTATGTTAATGATTGAAAAAATAATTTCAGTTTCTATTAGGTCATAAATTTATCGGATACAATAGCGTTAAAGAAAAAAATCATTTAACATCAGTCATTGGAAATTATTTTTGTATACAAATGTAAATGAATATGAAAGCATTAAAAGTCGTGTCATTGACATTGATTGAAAACCATTTTCCCATTCTATTACGAAAATCAGATACCCGTTCTATGAAAAAGTAACATTTCTTACGTGTTCACCCCACTACAATTTTATATGTGATATACATATATATATAGGTGATAGTAAGCGCTGTTTTTTAGATGTTCTTTCTATTTTATCCACCATGGTTGATACAAGCAGACTTGTCGAACTTCGTAAGGATTTTGAAAAATTACGTGAAAATAATAAATTTCATGATTTTTTTCAAAAATGTGATCGACAAATTGGGATCTTGCGTTACCAATTACAACCCCATGTGCCCAATGGTGTGAAAGAATCAATAGAGGAAATGATAACACATATCATTTCTCTTAAAATATCTGCGGAACAAAAGCTTGGTATGTCAAAGGATATAGTGTTCAAGGAGACCGAATCAATCTTTAAAAATCGCATAAAGACCGGCATAATCATCAATATTACATTTATCGATCCTCTCAAATTTATGAATGCAGCAAAGCAAGAAGTTCTTAGGTTTGTGAGTGACGCTATCCATGAACATCAATGTGTAAAAGTGTGCGGTATTTTTAGTGGACTATTCAAACACCTGGAAAAGGAGGACAACAAAGCATTTTCCAACAAGTATGAACAATTGAGCGGGTCATCGGATCTTCACGAGTGGTTTGAGATGAAAGTGAAAGGATCTATTCTCACACAGTTAGAGGAATTTCAGGAAAAAGATTCGGGATGGACATTGGCTGCTATAATTAAATTACTCATTAAAATTTGTAAATCTAATCCACTGCGTGCGGGGGCGTGGATTGACTTACCGAAATGGGTAATGAACAAGAAAGCGGTTGTGAATGTTCAAGTGTACGAAGAAGACTGTTTCGCTGTGGCAATAATGTCTGCATTATTTCCAGCTAAATTTAATAACAATCGTCCTGAATCATACCCTCATTATGATAATCATTTGAACTTTAATTCTATAAAGTTTCCGGTTACACTTAAAGACGTGCCTAAATTTGAAAAACAGAATGACATTTCCGTAAACGTATTTATGATTGTAGAAACAGATTCAAGTGTCGCGCCGGTTCATTTAACTGCTGAAGAAAAAAAGCAACATGTGAACTTGCTGATTATAAACGATGAAAAATCCAATCACTATTGCTGGATACCACCTTGAAAATTTCAAAAAATCGATTTTTTTTTTTGCTTAAAATATTCTTTAACATGTGTAGAATATAATTTCATAACTCTGGATCAAAACCGGAGCTTTTAAAGTTGTATAATAGCCAATTTAATAGAGCGCGCCGGGCGGCTGGCACATTTGATTTGTGACAAGTATTTTGGATGCCAACCCGTACAAAGATTTGACTGTGAGCAAACGGGAATGCATCAATCACGTGCAGAAGAGGATGGGATCGCGACTTAGAAATCTGAAAAAGAATACGAAAGGTCTCGGTGGAAAAGGGAAATTGACTGGAAAATTAATCGACGAACTTGGCATATACTACAGTCTAGCCATTCGCAGAAACCACGAAGCAGTAGAGAACATGAGGAAGGAAATATGGGCCACATTACTGCATAAAGCTTCAACTGACGACAACCCTCAGCACGACAACTGTCCAGACGGCGCTAACTCATGGTGCAGTTGGAAAAAGGCGAAAGCTACGTCTCAACTCTCAAATTATGTTCACAAAAAACCGATGTCTGCAGATGTATTCAAAGCAATCGAACCCATATACAAGGAGCTTAGCCGGGATGATTTATTGACGCGTTGCTTGGGAGGATTTACCCAGAACTGTAACGAGAGCTACAACGCCGCACTTTGGACTGTAGCACCGAAGCACTTGCACAGCGGTAAAACAGTTGTCGACATTGCAGCTGATATTGCTGTTTGTAACTTCAACGACGGCCTCAAAGGAATAATGGAAATAATGCAGGTAATTAATAATAATAATCATAATAATCATAATAATCATAATAATCATAACAACAACAACATTCCAGATCTTAAACATCGCTGTGGGGCAAACGTGCTACAATTTCTGTGTTAAAGCGGACGCTGCCCGCATCAGCAGGGCGGAGCGGGCGATGACAGACGAGGCCAGGTTAGCTCGTAAGGACTCGATTTCGGCACGGAAGGAAGCGGAAAGAGAACAAAACGATCTAGAAGGTACATTCTATGGGGCGGGTATAGCCGATTAAAGGTAAACCAAAAATTTTATTGACTTTTATCATGTCAAAACTTTAAACGCGTTTTTCTCGAAACAGTATTTTTCAAACTGGCGTGGATGATATCTGCCACAATTTTCATCGAATTAACGAAAACTTTTTTGCAATTTTTGCAGAATTGAAAAACGCAAGGAAATATCGATCCCGATTTTTTAATTTCTTCGTCATTTTTTCTCGGGAATCACTTTTTTGCACGAATGTTTAGGATAAAATCGTATCCCAAATTTCAAATTGCCGCCGTTGTTGATAAAATCGAAATAAAAAAAAACGAGATGCATATTTCCACGGCGAATTGAATGGAGAATAAAATGCCATAACGGTTTTTGTTCTAGGACCTAAAGTTTTTGAGAAATCGTGCACGCTGTTTGAGCATATCCGGCTTGCAGAGACAACTTCAACGCCACCTAGCAGCTGTATAGTGAAATATTTTTTTAATAACAAATATGCGAAATAAAGTTTAAAGTGTGCAATATTCAACCCTCGAAACCAAACTTCCGTACGTCGTTTAGTTTTCTTAGAAAAGCAGATTAAATATACGGCTGTTTTTAAGGCCTCCAAGGTGGTATACCCGCTTAAAAATTTAAGCAGGCTCGTGTCAAGACAATGTACGAAAGGCAATCGTAATCGAAAGTATATTTGCAATCGGTGTCTACACTATTTTTACACTGAGGATAAATTATGTGAACATAAGGAAGTGTGCAAAAACATTAACAAGTGTGTAGTTAAACTACCTAAACCAGAATCAAATATTTTAAAATTTAAAAATTATTCACGAAAACTTCAAGTGCCGTTTGTTGTATATGCTGATACAGAGTGTCTCCTCGGCAAGATGGAATCCGTTCGGCACCAAAGACAGCATACCAACAGCATAAAATATACAGAATAGGATATTACCTACACTGCAATTATGACCCTTCACTGTGTCGATACTCTTCCAATAGGACCCCTGACTGCGCATCTTGGTTTGCTGCTGAGATGAAGAAAATTGCAGATGATGTTGACAACATAAATTGAAAAAATAATAGATTTGTATTGAACATCATTATTCGGTATATTTTCTTAATGGTATTGTAACGTTTTTTCTTCTCTCACAAATAAATGAATTGAAGTCACTTTGTCACAATAAATTAATATAAAACAAAATAGTCAATAATAATGCTATTTATTCACATTGAGTATATTTTTAGGGAATAAATCTTCGTACTCAATATATCATAATGTCCATATAATTTTTCTTTGTTTTACCTCGTCAGGGCTGAATACCAACTTGCATATCTCGCAAACATGATAATTGTATGACAATATATATACGCTCTTCAAACAATCATATAAAGGATGACGGGAGATCACTTCTGCGGATGGGATGGTGAATCTGACCAATCCGGTCCAAACTGTCAACCCGTACTACGTCCCAGAATCCTAGAATCCCCAAAAGACATAATAAAGAAAAAAAATAACACGTGCCAAATTTGCACCTACCCTGGGTAGAAGTGACCGCTCGCAAAACCTCGGCCTCCAATCAGCCGGCAATTATAGATTGATCGTTCTAATTAATTTGGCAAGAATATAATGTGTAATCATACACTTTTCAGTACTGTTTTCGCTTATCAGATTATTTAAATTTTCTTGCCCGCCTGGCTTTGCTAAGGCGCCTTCTCTACGAGAGATCGAACGATGGACTAACCGCGTGATCGATCATCACTCTGTTGATCGCGTAAACGCATTCAGCGCAAGAGACGCCCATGCCGTCTATTTCCGTGGCGGGAAATTACAAATATGTGGTTGACACGCATCCACACAGTATATTTTCTTCAGATCATTTCTACTGTGAAACCAATGTCCCTCACACCTGCTGATTGGAGTCGGTTTCTTGAAGCATCTACCAGTCATATTTGCAAGCAGCCCTTCTCAGGTGAACGTGATGAAAAAGTAAAGGACCATTGTCACCTTACGGGAAACTTCAGAGGAGCGGCTCACAATAATTGTGATTTAAATTTTAAAATTATTTTTAATATTCCCGTTATTTTTCACGATTTGAGTAATTATGACGCACATTTTATTATTCGTGATGCGGCTAATGGTTTTGAGGGGAATATTAATGTTATACCATCAAATTTAGCAAAATATATTAGTATTATAAAATACGTTGAAAATACAAATATTAGATTTTAATTCATAGATTCATTTAGATTTTTAAACTGTTCCCTTGACAAATTAGCTACTTTTTTAGAAGATGTTAAAAAGAAAATGTTGAAAAGTGAATTTAATGATAATAATGATTTTAATTTATTAACGCGAAAGGGTGTATTTCCATATGAATATATTAATGAAATAAGCGTCTTAGATGAACCAAATCTTCCTTCTAATGAACAATTTTATAGTATATTTAATGATTGTAATGTGAGTGAGTCTGACTACTTGCATGCATGTAATGTTTTGAATAATTTCAATTGCAAGACCTTGGGTGAATATTCAGATTTATATTTAAAAACTGACATTTTGCTTTTAGCAGACATATTTGAAAATTTCCGTGAAGCGTTGTTAAATACACACGAGCTAGATCCAGCTCATTATTTTTCTTTGCCCGGTTATTCGTAAGATTGCGCGTTCAAATACACCAAAGTAAAATTGGAATTACTGACAGATATTGACATGTAAATGTTTTTTGAAAGAGGTATTCGCGGAGGACTTAGTCAAGTATGTTCTTCGCGTCATTCTAAAGCCAATAATAAATATATGAGCAATTTCAATCCAAATGAATGTTCGAAATATATAATGTCCCGCGTGGAAAAAATTGGTCTGGGAGAAATCTGTAATTAGTCTGGCAAACAGTCTGGAAATAATCTGGACGTTGTCTGTAATTCGTCTGGATTTGGTCTGGATATGAAATCCGGATTGTTAGTCTGGGCAGTCTGGGTCAGGAGCGTTTCCCAGACATGATACATACGCAAACCAGACGAAATATCGTCTGGCATCTGTTTGGATTAAGTCTGTCTGAAGTCTGGCATCCATCTG